>JAXQQM020077078.1:0-24585 GCA_034641835.2 Pinus albicaulis | reverse complement strand
GACGCCACAAATCCAACGGTGCTGCCCATTTTGTCAGCAAAGGTCTGCAATTTTCAGCCATTTCCAGATTGGGCAGGTATAAGGGTGTAATTCCTCATTTTGTACTTGTACTTTCATTTTGCCATTTAATGAAAGCAGGGCCTCCCCACTATTAGAGCAGTGCCCGGAGACGTAGTCCCTCCTGGACGAACTCCGATATCAACTCTTGTGTCTTCGTGCATGATGTTAATTGCTTCTCTCTTTTTCCGCTTATGCCTT
Source organism: Pinus albicaulis (assembly GCA_034641835.2). Lineage (NCBI taxonomy): Eukaryota > Viridiplantae > Streptophyta > Pinopsida > Pinales > Pinaceae > Pinus > Pinus albicaulis. The sequence continues at coordinate 24,327 of JAXQQM020077078.1, read as the reverse complement.
TAAAGTTTCTTGTTTTAAAAGCTACAATTTTCACATGTTAATTCTTTCATACATCTCAAACAAAAGATTTTGGATCAAGTGGTATCGGAGCGGGTGTTTGTAGATGTGAATTACATGTTTGTATGCTAACAAGAAGCAGGCTAAGAAGAGGCGAAGGGACGCTACAGGCTTTTGATCCTGAAGCAGGACGTGCACGTCAGAGAAGGAACATGGGAGACGAAGATCTGAATGAAGAGGAGCTCAATTTCCGCAAAACTTTCTATACCATGGCAGATCGAGTAGAGAGACTATTCTCTAGACTTGAAAGGTTAGAGAAAACAGGAGATCATTCTTTAGAAGGGCAAGGTTCAGCGCATGGAGATGGTGGAGGAAATCCACCCCCTTAAGGAAATGAAAGTCCTTCCTCCTCTTCTAACCATCATAATAAAAATTCTGGAAATGCATCTAACAAGCCTTTCTTTAAGTTAGATGTTAAGTTTGATCTACCAGTATATAATGGTGAAAGTAATGCTGAGAAGCTTAACAATTGGATTAGGCAGCTTGAACTCTATTGCAGGATCCATCAGATTATGGAGGACGAGGCGAAAATCCAATTGGCTTCTCTTCGATTGAGTGGCACAACTCTCATCTGGTGGGAGAGCAAACTTCGAAGTAGCAGTAACTTGGGTAACATTCTTTCTTCCTGGTCAGATTTTACTACTGCAATTAAAAATCAATTCTATCCCTTAGGTTACAAGCAGAAAGCCTTAATGGAATGGCAGTACCTAAGGCAAGGTAAAGGACAAAATTTGCAAACCTTTACTGAAGAATTTCGAAAACAGGCATTAAGTTTGGGAATCTCTTTAGATTCTCCTGAAGTTGTAACTAAGTACATTGGTTCATTGCATAGTTACATTAGACATGCGTTGTTAATGTTTGAACCTACTACCATTGACTCGGCCAGTGTGAAGGCCATTCATCTTGAGAACAGGGGCAGAAATGATAAGGACGATCATTCGAAGAAACCACCTTCCAAACCTTCAAATGGAAAATTCAAAGGGAAAGGAAAGGGAAAGGAAAAGAAGACGGCGTCAACAAAGAAGGATGAAGGAAAAAAGCCTTATTGCACTCACTGCAAAAAGGAAGGCCATGACGACGATCACTGTTGGAAACTTTATCCAGAAAAGAAGCCGGAGAGATTTGGAGGAAAGGGTAAGCAGAAGACGGTAGCAACCGCACAGCAGGACCTTGGATCCGACTCAGGCGATGAGACATTGATCACAGCAGCAGGGGCAAAAGGTACTCATTCTCTTCATGATTCTGAATCACATGAAAGCACTAGTGCATCAAATGAGCCTCTTTCTAATGAACGTAAGAGAATTGAATTGTTTCATATTAGAGTTGTTATAAACCATGCAAAAGTAGAAACTCTATTTGATTCAGGCTCTCAAGCAAACCTTATTTCAGAATCCTTGGTTAAAAAGTTAGGCTTAGAAGTTAAGCCTCATCCAAAACCTTATCCGCTTGGATGGATACATGATAAAGTAAAACTAAATGTAACCAAGCAGTGTAAGGTAAAATTTGTTATTGCTTCTAAGATGGTAGATGAAGTAGAATTGGATGTAATACCATTGGATATCTGTGGCATTGTGTTGGGGAGTCCCTATGTTTATGATAGCAAAGAAGTTTTCTTTCGCCATGAAAATAAATACCAAATCACTAAAGATGGGGTAGAATACATTGTAAGATCTCATCAAACCAAAGTCAGTGCCAGCCTTGTAAGTGCAGGACAGATGAAGAGACTGGTAAATTCCAGCAAGGGGTGTTTGCTCATGGTTGTGAGAGCAAAGGATGAAGAAATAACCGATGCTTTCCGAGGATGTGATCCAGCTCATAAACAGGAATTATGTGATGTTATTTCTAACTATGGTGAGTTGTTTCAGGAACCCAAAGGTTTGCCTCCAAAACAAGGGATCCAACATGAGATCCATTTGCAACATGATGCTCCATTACCAAACATTGGTATGTACAGGATTTCATCCATCGAAATGGAGGAAATCAAAAAGCAGGTACAGGAACTGTTGAACCAAGGGGTCATTCGGCCAAGTACTTCTCCTTGTGGCTCGCCGATCGTGTTAGTGCCCAAAAAGGATGGCACATGGAGGATGTGTGTGGATTATCGGGCACTAAACAAAATCACGGTGAAAACTCGATACCCTCTCCCTCGCATTAATGATTTATTAGATCAATTAAAAAATGCTGTTTATTTCACCAAACTGGATTTGCGTAGTGGTTATCACCAGGTCAGAATTGCAGAGCAGGATGTGTGGAAAACCGCCTTCAAGACCAAACAGGGGTTTTTCGAATGGATGGTGATGCAATTCGGACTTTGCAACGCTCCAGCCACATTCATGAGGGTCATGAATGATCTTTTTAGGCCTTTCATTGATGAGTTTGTCCTTGTGTATTTAGATGATATTCTTGTATTTAGTAGGACTTGGAAGGAACATGTATGCCATGTAATCAAAGTGCTTGATGTTTTAAAGAAAGAACAATTGTATGTAAAGTTGTCAAAGTGTGAGTTTGGGAAAACCTCTTTGGTTTACCTTGGTCATATTGTCGGTAATGGTCAATTAAAAATAGACCCCTCAAAAGTCGAGGTGATTGTAAATTGGCCTAAGCCTACCAATGTAACAGAGGTCCGTAGTTTTTTAGGTGCAGTACAGTACTGGAGGAGGTTCATTTCCAACTTCTCCGCTATTGCATCACCCTTACACACTCTGACAAGTATCAAACAAGCCTTTCAGTGGGGAGGAAAACAGCAGAAGGCCTTCGAAGCACTGAAAGAGAAAATCAGCACCGCACCAATCCTGGCTTTACCTGATCTCCAACAGCCTTTTGAGATCGAAACCGATGCCAGTGGGTACGCCATGGGAGCTGTACTTTTGCAGCAGAAGAAGCCGATTTGTTACCATTCGGAGAAGTTCTCCCAGGCTGTAATAAATTACCCCACTTACGACAAGGAATTGTATGCCTTGGTGCAAAGTGTGAAAAAGTGGAAACACTACCTGATCGACAAGGAGACCATCATCCATACGGATCATCAGCCCTTGCAGTACCTTCAGTCACAGACCAAGCTACAACAATCTCATCATTTCAGGTGGATGGGGTTCCTACAGCAATTTCATCTGGTAATAAAGTATAAGAAGGGCACTAGTAACAAAGTAGCAGACATGCTCTCTCGCCCTCCTATCGCTGCTTCTATTATTTTGCATAATGCGTCATTGTCTTTTGAAATTTATGTTGAACAGTACACTAACGATGATGACTTTAAAGAAGTTTATGCAAAACTAACTCATGGTTCACAGGTGGACAACTATCATTTGCAGGGGAAGTTGTTGTATCACCTTGGTAAATTGTGCATACCCACAGCAGAAAGAGTACATGTAATTCGAGAGGCGCATACCTCTCTTGTGTCTGGTCACTTTGGTGTTGAAAAAACCTTGTCATTTGCAAAGGTTTTGTTTTTGGCCCCATATGAAAAACATTGTAACCCGTTTTGTAAAGGGATGTGTGATGTGTTCTGTTTCAAAGCCCTCTAATAGAAAACTCGGGCTCTACACACCACTCCCTATTCCGGGTCGTCCATGGGAAAGTGTGTCGATGGATTTTGTAGGAGGTTTGCCTATGTCAAGAAAGGGTCACGACTATTTGTATGTTTTCGTCGACCGCTTTAGCAAAATGTGCATATTGATGCCTTGTAAAAAGTAGGTCACTGCTGAGCAGATTGCTTGTCTTTTCTTTCAGTATGTTTGGGTCCACTTTGGGTTGCCCACGTCGATTGTGTCAGATCGAGACTCTCGTTTCCTTGGAGAGTTTTGGACCAGTTTGTGGCGCATGATGGATACCAAGTTGAAGAGAAGCACGGCATTCCATCCACAAACCGACGGACAGACAGAGGTTGTTAATCGTACCGTGGTACACTTGTTGCGGGGCTATTGCAGCAAACATCCCAAGTTGTGGGATGAACACCTTCCATATGTGCAGCAGGCTTACAACCGAGCAGTGCACTCCTCTACGCAGCGTTCACCTTTTGAGACATGCTTTGGTTACTTACCAAAGGACCCTTTCGACATGATCTATGGAAGGGATGAAGATGCCAGTGGGCGTGATGACAGGGATAAAGCACAGCGGTTCATTCAGCGGATTCAGACGATTCACCAAGTAGTGCAAGAGCAGTTGGAGAAGAGTCAGGCCCGATATAAGGCCCGACATGATAAACACCGAGTTGACCATCAATTTCAAGTTGGCGACAAAGTGTGGTTCCACATCAGCAAGGATCGAATGAAGGGAGAAGGTAAGAAATTGTGACCAATCCGGTATGGTCCCTTTACCATATTGGAGAAGATTGGGAATAATGCTTTCCGACTCGACTTGCCGGTATACATGCAGATGTACTCAGTTGTGAATGTTGAAAATCTTAAACTTTATGAACCCCCATTGATTATGGACACTGAGGAGGTAGGATAAGTTCCTACAGTGGATGACTTTGCACCAGAATATCTCGATGAACTTCCAGAGGACATCATTCTCGATCGAAGGACCAGGACTTCGCGACGAGGAGATGTGGAGTATCTCCGTGTTGGTTTCAAAGGGATGCACCCAAGTAAAGCCAAATGGCTTCCGTGTTGGTTTCAAAGGGATGCACCCAAGTAAAGCCAAATGGCTTGAGAAGGAGAAGGTGAGGGAGCAATTCCCTCACTTGCCTGTTGATTGATGAGGCTTTTGGGGTTCAAAAGCTCTTAGTGGGGAGGAATGATCCAGGTGGATTACACAGGTACAGGTACAAATGGCTTAAGTACAAGGCTTAGAAATCAAAGTGTTCGAAAAACTCTCGAACCGAGCTCAAGTTGTAGATCTCGAAATTCTGAATCCAACGGCGCAGACGACACTCAATTCCGAGTCCGAATGAAGGAGTTAGGAGCAGTCAAAGTTCAGGGGTTGACTTGGTGATGTGGCAGACTAAGGAGGCAATAATTTTGCCGAAACCCGGCCACTGGATTCCGGCAAACCTGGCTAGATTCCAGGCAAATTTGTTGAACCGTTAAAATCACTCCTACGGTCAAAAATCGGAAGGTTTAAAAAGCAAAGGTTTGTTTTAATAATAAATAAAAACAAAAAAAAAATATAAAAATGGGTGGCGGGCCACCAACCCCGCCACCCCATGCGTATCCATATGTATATATTAAAACAAATGTGTTGGGGGAGGGTGGTCAACCCCGCACCCCACGGTCTTCAAACAAACCTCGGCTGTATATATATAATACGTGGAGTTTATAGGTGGGGGTGGGCCGCCCAACATGGGTCCGGCCCCCCACATCCACATCCCATCAAACAAATATTTAAAAATAAAACAAAACAGTTCAAGCGCCGGTTAAAAGTGTAATGCGGTTTTTCAAAAATGGAGCGCGGGTAATAATCAGCCTTATTATGGCGGGGTCGGGATTTGACCACCCGACCTCCGCCCACACAATATGGATCTCAACCAATTCAGCTACAGAGCACTTTGAAGAATCCGCCCGAGTTTTGTTATATAAACCTTCATTCATTTGTGCGCCCAAGGAAGGACAGACAGGAGCGGGCACGGAAAACGAGGCAGTGGAACCTTGAGCAGTGTGCAGAGGGGGGTGGAACCATGATCTGAGCCATTTTTCCAGAGGGGCCAGATTTTCACTTTGTCCGTTTGGGGCAAGTTTTATATGGATTCAGCACTACTCGACGCCACAAATCCAACGGTGCTGCCCATTTTGTCAGCAAAGGTCTACAATTTTCAGCCATTTCCAGATTGGGCAGGTATAAGGGTGTAATTCCTCATTTTGTACTTGTACTTTCATTTTTCCATTTATTGAAAGCAGGGCCTCCCTACTATTAGAGCAGGGCCCGGAGACGTAGTCCCTCCTGGACGAACTCCGATATCAACTCTTGTGTCTTCGTGCATGATGTTAATTGCTTCTCTCTTTTTCCGCTTATGCCTTTAAAGTTTCTTGTTTTAAAAGCTACAATTTTCACATGTTAATTCTTTCATACATCTCAAACAAAAGATTTTGGATCAATTCTCTTGATGCTTTCTTTAGCCCATAAAGAGATTTCTTCAATCTGCACACTTTGTGATCTTGGCCTTTATTTTCATAGCCTAGAGTTTGTTCAATATAAACCTCTTCCATTAACACTCCATTTAGGAATGTTGACTTCACGTCCATTTGGTAAACTTTCCACTTGTTTTGTGCTGCTATGGACAACACTTCTCTCATGGTTTCCATTCTTGCAACTGGTGCGAAAGTTTCCTCATAGTCGCTCCCATGATGCTGCTTATACCCATTGACAACAAGTCCATCCTTGTGTCTTTCAATCCTACGTTCAACATTAATTTTTGTCTTGTAGACCCATATAACTCCAATAAGTTCCTTACCTTTTGGGAGTTCAACTAAATCCCATGTCTTGTTTCTTTCTATGGCATTAATCTCTTCATCCATAGCTTCTATCCATTTCCTATATTTACTAGCTTCTTCAAAATGAATAGGACCATCAACATGAAAATATAAAGAAAACAAAGAGTTCATACCTTCAATTGCTACCTCTTGCTCATAAATTTCATTTAAATTTCTAAACTTTGTTCCTCTTTCATTTGGTGTATGAGTGCCTAAAGTAGCACTCGAATCTCCTCCTTGTGGTGTGCTTGGAGAAGCACTTTAATTTCTCCTCAAGGGCGTCTCTTGTTGTTCTTGTGTTGGTGTCATTATGGAGGGATTTATTTCAGCCATCTCTTCATCATTTTCATCATGAGACAAACAATTTTTAACATTCATTGTTTTCTCAATGCTTCCATCCCAAGCTTCCTCTTCAATAAACTGAACATCTCTGCTCACAGTAAACTTCTTGGTGGATGGGTTATACAACCTGTAAGCTTTGGATTCCTCACTATATCCAATAAAAATACATTTCTCCCCCTTGCTATCCAAATTCTTCCTTGGTTGATCTGGAATGTGTGCATAAGCCACACAACCAAAAACTTTCATGTGGGTGACTCCTTGCTTTGTGCCACTCCATGCCTGTTCCAAAACTTTGTTCATAACTTATTTTTTTGGGAATCTATTTAAAATTTACGTTGCACAATGTACAGCTTCAGCCCAATAATCATTTGGAAAATTTTTTTCCTTTAGCATACTCCTTACCATATCCATGATTGTCCTATTTTTCCTTTCGGCAACTCCATTTTGCTGCAGACTGTACCTTGCTGTAAATTGCTTATGAATCCAATTTTCTCAGCAAAAACGCAGAAATTCTTTAGAGATATATTCACCTCCTGTATCAGTTCTTAGGAATTTGATCTGCAACCCACTTTGGTTCTCCACAAGTGCTTTGAAATTGAAGAATTTTTCAAACACTTCACTTTTGTTTTTCAAAAAATAAACCCAAGTTTTTCTAGTAAAATCATCAATAAAAGTTAACATATAGTGGATGCTAGCAAGTGATTGAGTTTTCATTGGTCCACATAAATCTGAGTGGACAATTTCTAAGGGTGCATTTTCCCTTATGCTTTTCCCAGATGGAAAACTTTCTCTATGTTGTTTACCCAAGATACAACCTTCACGAAGGCTATCTGGTTTCTCAATCAATGGTAATACTCTTACCATTTCTTTTCTGTGCAACAAGTTAAGACCTCCAAAGTTGAGATGTCCAAATCTCAAGTTCCATAACCAATTCTCATGTTTTGTTTCTCTTTGGAAATCCTCTTATGTCACTGCTATCATTTCTTCTCCATTCTTCAAATTTTCCCTCATCTTGAGAGGGAACATTCTATTCCTTGTCATCTTTATTTCAGCAATACATTGTTTGCTTGGTGGTTTATCCATGATGGTGCATACATCATCCTCAAAGAAAACATTTTACCCCTTTTGAACAAGATGTCCAATACTTAAGAGGTTACATTTCATTCCAGGAACATAATAAACATCTTCTATGGACTTATTTTATCCTTTCCTTGTTAAGACATTTACATCTCGTTTTCCCATAACAGAAATTTTACTATCTGTCCCTAACGTGACTTGTGACTTCACATTCTCATCTAACATAAAAAACATGGCTATGTTTCCTGTGATATGGTTAATACAACCGAAGTCTAGAAACCATAAATCTTCACTCTTTTCCTCAGCCATATTACAAGCTAAATTTTTTTTATCTTAGCTGATATTTTCTCTTGTGAAATTTTCACTTGTTCTATTACTCATATCATTTTTCTTCTTCCTACATTCATTTGCATAACGCCCATATTTTTTACAATAATGACACTGGACATTGGATTTATCATACCTTTGTCCATGGACATGTTGTTGTCCACTTTGCTAGCTATTGCTTTGACCTTGGCTCTGATTTTGATTGTTGCCCCTTCTTTGAGCATTTGCTGGACTGTTTCTTCCACCTCTGTTTTGGCTTCTGCCTCTTCCTCTCTTTTTTCCTTTGCCTTGACCTCTTCCTCTTCCAAATGAAATCTCGGTCTTGAAGGCATGATCTAAATATGAGTTTTCATTTCTACCCAATCTCTATTCATGCGTCATCAGTGATGCATGAATCTCATTAACTAAAAATTTTGAGAGATCCTTTGTCTCTTCCATGGTGGTGACTATTACATCAAACCTTGACGGTAAGCTCCTCAAAATTTTCTCCACAATCCTTCTTTCTTCAAGAGTCTCTCCATGAGACCTTATCTGTGTTACCATTCCAATCACATGTGTGAAGAATGAGTCTATATTATCAGACACCTTCATGTAGAGAGTCTCAAAATCTCTCCTCAGCAATTGTAGTTTTGTTGTCTTCACTTTCTCCATGCCTTGATAGGTTGTCTTGAGAGTTTCCCATGCTTCTTTGGATCTCCTAGCTGCTGCTATCCTTGGAAACACACTCTCATGTACTGCTTGATACAAATAGAAGAGGGATTTAGAGTCCTTCTTCTTATTTCTCTTCAACAAGTCCTTCTCTACCTGTGTTAAGGAATTTAACCAATTTTCATCAACTGGCTCTTCAAAACCATCCTCAACAACTTCCCATAAGTCTTGAGAGGCAAATAGGGCTCTCATAGTTATTTCCCAATAATCATAGTTTTCCCCATTGAATTGTGGGAGATGAGCATTACCAAAACTCATGTTAGTGTTGGCTTTAGCCCAGGGAAAATTTTAAGAACCCCCCTAAATTTATATATATAATAAATAGGCAAATCCCCATGATACATAGGAAAAATGGAAGGAGATTTTATTAATAATATAATATGTATATATAATTTTTTGGCGAATCTCTCACGAGATTATATTATCTTGTAAAATCATGGCAAATCACCAATACAAATGGCGAATCACTACTACAAAATGGTGAATCATTGTCTAGTGGAGTTTAGGGTGTTGGTTCCAATGAATATATGGTAGTTGAACCAGGAGTAGAAGGAAGAGAACCACCGAGACCAAGCATGGCACATGGTGACTCGTGAGGGAAGTAGTTCTCATGTAGTTTGGAAAATGCGTTCTTCTAGTTCGACTAAGTGTAGTGTTGTTGCTCATGCTACTACTAGCACTGATATTGAGGTTGGAGAGGAGTTTGAGAAAGCATGGAAGGTAGCAGTGGTGGAGAATTACAAAGAGTACCCCATGATGGGCTCCATTTTTCCCTTTGGTATTTGTGCCTACAAGATCTTTTGTCCATTCAACCAACAATTAACCATTCAACCAAAAATCAACTTGACTAAGTTGATTAGGTACGAGTCAACTTAGAATAATATTCAAAACTATGCTTTGAAATATCCCATATTTATCACACTAATGCTACACAACACTGTGCATTTGCACCCAACTCTCATGCATGCTCACAAAATTTTCATTAACATCTATAACCCTAACCAAGTGAGAATTGATCAACAATTTGCACCAAAGTTTGTTAGTGTTGAAAGTTCATAGTAAATTTAGATCCATGGTACCTTAAATAAATTTTGAAATAACCTCCACAAATTCGACCACAATAGAGAAAACTTGTGATAAATTTTAAACTTACAAAAATTAGGATTCATGTTCCTAGGAACGATCATAAGAAGTAGTTGGCATATAGGTCGAGTTTTGAGCCTTGACACATTGATAATGCAATGGCTTAGGTCAAAAATCACACATTAAAAAGTCATCAATGAAGAGAAGACAAGATCATTATGAATTACACATACTCCAAACTTCCTACCAAATTCTACTTAGTTGTCCGCAACTCAACTATACATAATCTTATGGTAAATAAAAATTCCACAAGGCCTTCTTCACATAGCTAATAAATGGCCATTGGAAGAGCACCCCTTATATAATAGTAATATTAGCAATCAATAGATTATTTCATATTGAACTTCATAGCCATAGTGCTCCTATGTATTGTATGATGTATTCAACTTGCATTATCAAATATAGATAAAATCATACTTTTGATTGATCCATTTAAAACATACTTGTGCACAATTTTGAATGCAATGCCATTCAATGGGTAAAGTTGGTTTAACGTGTAATGATCTATAAAATAATGGAACATAGATGGAACATAGACTGATTTCATTTAGATATAGGTAACCCTATGAATGTAGACCATTCCTTGAATAACATTTTTATTGATGAGGAATTTAATACAATATTCAATTTTCAACCTAAAAATATTATTTCTATAGATTTTTGTATGGGGTAAACAATAAATAAAAAATTTAACTATCCTTGGGGTGGTCAATATTTATAATTTTTATTTATACTTGCTTTACCATGTATATCATATACCTATCAATCACAAACATGAAAAGTTGTGGAATTCACAATGATGATCTTCTCTGGAAACACAACCAACCTTTATTATTACCAATATTAAATTTTATATAGTAGCACATATGTAGATCAAATTTCCAGCTTCCAAAGAGACAACTTGCTTCTCCAACATGATGGCACATTCTTAACTACTAACATTTCTGATTGCTGAATGTAAGAAAGCTTTCTAAGTACATCTAATCTACAGCGAGGCTTGAACTCCTAGAATATGTTCTATGTTCTTTTTTACCATGTATCTATAGGCTTTAGCGTTCTTCTTGTTTGAAGAGGAGTTGTCTATTATCAAAACTACCTTCCCTGCCTCTGATGCCTTGAAGGAATCGCAAATTGACTCATCAGATGAAGAAAACTTTATGTTCTTGTCAATTAGAGTTGAATAGCTTCCCTGTGCACTCAACAAAAAATTTTACCGATAGGAAACATCCCACCCACCAACTATGAGGTCCCACAGAATTGTTGCTCCCACCTGAACCACAGACAACTTGAATGTGAGAATTCAAAAACAAAGAAAAATCCCAATCGCATATATCTTGAGGATGAACATGATCTCAAATCCAAAACCCATAAAATTTATATCCAAAACTAAAACTCATCAAATTTGGAGGTATATTGGAAACAAAACCGAGGCAAAAGAGCTAAATTTGAATGCAGGAACTAACACAAAATCTGCAAACTTGAGCAATTTTTGACGTACATTATTTTGTTTGAAAAAATAGATCAGGTAAGAAAGGCCTCAGGGAAGATCACACTAGACTAGGGGTAAGTAAAAACCACGAAGGTGAAGCATGGGAACAAGAATACAACCAAAAATGATCTATAATTTGTTTAATCAGTGATCCATCCATAGGACAAATTTTTTCTCCTAGGGGTTACCCATGTGGGTGTGTAACAAAGCCCATCAAACAGTTTATGAAGCTATTAACCCTTCTCCTCTAAGAGTGAAAATAAAATTACATAGGAGTGATAGAGGAAAGAGAGATATTTGGTGTAGAGGATTTTGGACACCCTTAATCTTCTCATTAACCTAAAGAATACCAGAAGTTAGAGATCTGTTTTCAAAGAAGCAGTAAATTTAAAGTGGTCAGTCGAGGATATGATAGCTGCTTAGGTGAAAGAGAATTTGGAAAGGATCAAGAAGATAGTAAAGATATGCATTTTTATCACAGATTCTACCACAGAAGCTCAACAAGAATAATGGACACTGGTAGCGATTGAAGAGGAACTCCTAGCATCAAGGAAGAAGCCACAAGCAGTTATCATTATAAGAGAAATCATCCTAAGTACTACCCTCTAGATTTCTCAACATTTTCTACCCGTCTGATGTTTGGTCGGACAGAAAGTATGTGGCTTGCCAGTTGTGGTTCTATTATTTTATTGAGCAACATCTCTCTACATTTAAAACAATAATAAAAATAAGATTTCAGTTATAAAAAAGAATAGACTCTTGATTTTTTAGTGCTCAGTGTCTTTCTTATTCTTTAACTTGAATACAGTGTGACTATTGTCAGAATAATCTGTTAAATATGAACATAGGATGCATCAATGCTAAAAAGGTCTGGCTAAGATGAATAACAACCTTTCATCTTTTACTTTCTGATTGTTTGGACTCTTGAGGAGAAAGATTGGAGAGGTAGGGGCCAGGCTTGGTTCAAGAGAGACAATTGGGAATTGGATTGCATATTTACTCTGTGATATTATAATTTACAGATGAGACTAGATAGACAGACATCCTCGAAGGCTTACTACTTCTCTGGAGACTTTCAAAAGGCTTTTGGCACTGCACTGTTCCCAGGAATTTACCCATAAAGTAGCTTCGTGTCCTTGGACTACTTGAGGAAATTGTTTCTGGTGTGATGCATCTTTATGATAGAATTATTGGTAGTTTTTTCGATTACTACATATTTTCTGAAGGTATCACGAGTGTTGGGGGTGTCAAGTGGGTGTGTGTTCTCTCTCCCAGACTAGTTGGGATCTACATTGATTACCAGCAATTCATCAGGGAATTTACTCAATCTCAGGATAGTTGCCTACTTCATCAGATCCTGGTTTCATTCCTTTTATTTGTAGATGTTGTTGTATAATTGGCCTCCACTCCAGAGAGGTAATAGAGTCAACTCGATGCATTCGATAGATTTTGAAATAATTGATAACAGACAATTAACCTTGGGAAATTATGATCTCTAATACCACCAAAGAGGTCCTCTCCAAGTATATCATTTTCCCTTTCTGTGGAAGTTAATGGAGATTACCATATTTTATCCTTAGGGGTTGAAAACCATTATTTTTCGAATACTGAGAATGAATTAAAATGGATGTTATATTTTGCATAATGATCATCAAAATAATGGATTTTATATTTTGGACAGTGATAGTCAAAACCAATCTTTTGTTTCATGCTTGTATTGAAAATGAATTTTGTATTTGAGGCAATAATGATAAGTAGTTCTACCAAGGAAGCCATCTCAATCTCATCCTTTTATTAAGTATTCCTCTGCAGCTGTAGTTATGTAATTACAATAGGTGACCCCCATCAAATTGCAAACCTATCTGAAATGAATACTGATCAGTGCCATATAGGAGAGTTTAATAAATATAAAGTTTTATGAAGCCTTCAATATAACAGTCTTTTCAGATTTCAAAAACCAAGCTCATATTCTGTCAACTTAAAATGTTACCTGCATTAACAAAATAGAAGGATAGCTGTTGTAGAAAGTAGAAACTGCTTGCAAAATACTCTGCCAACCATGTGGTGGCCAATGTCGACCTTTATTTAACAAAGATAAGCGTTGAAAGATCAGTAGACTAGACACAAATTTGTGGATTACAGGCTAATGATATTTCCTAATACATCAACACTTAACTGTGACCTTAGGTGTTTCAATATTAAAAATGATTTCTAACATAGAAAATTGAATTGATTTTATTGTTGATATATTATTGTTATTTAACTGACATTGTAGGAGTCAATTATGGAATCTGCAAGATACTCGCATTTGGATAAAGGCAGCCCAGCTAAGGAGATACGCTCATCCTTTGTAAGGTAGAGATGTCACTTCTTTGTCATGTTCTCACTCTGTTCGAATTGAAAATGTTGGCAATATGATGCAGAGTGTTGTCCTTGATGGCAACCCACTTGATGAAGATGATGGAAACCTACTTGACGAAGTTGTTCTTGACTTCATGAGCTTGCTAAATAATGTAAATCTGATGTATCTACAATCAGTACAGAAGGTAATGATGAAAGGAATTTCAGTATGTGCCAGAACATTGATGAAAAGTGTGTGTCTCAAGGCATACGCGGGTTTGTCTAGGTGAAGTAGTGCATGAACACGGGAATTAACGTCACAAGTCGCGTATGCTCAAATGTGCTCTAAATATGTAAAACAAGGCGTAAATACCATGGTTTTGACCCATTTTATTAAGCGCTGGATTTTCTATGAGATCCCGTCCAGGAATACCATTGAAAGTTATGTAGTTTTGGCTCATGGTATTGATAAAGGGTAACCCTATATAAGGAGAAGAAATTCATTGTGCAAGGGTGTGCATGTCTCTGGGCTTTGATAAATACTTCACTCTGAAGTATATCTGTATGGTTGAACCCTGTTCCTAATTGATAGATTTGAATCTATGATGCACCTATGAACATGATAAAGGCTCAAGATCTATAGATCTAGAAATGGTGAATTTCAAGGATGGTCTGAAAAGAAGTGAAGAAGATCTGGCGCAATCTTGTTGAAGAGATTGAAGAAATCTGAGTAAGTTCATAGATATGGTCTGTACTGCAAAGTTTATCTTTTATAGATTTATACGCAGGTTCGTTTCATGAAAAGCGTGTGTATACGCGGGTCTGTGGAAGGAAAAGCACGTATGAGTAGTTAGGGTTTTTCCCTGAAAAATGCACTGAAGTATACGCGGGTTCGTCTTCTGAAAAGCGCGTATATACAAGGGTCTGATTAAATAAAAGCGCATATGATTTTTGATCTAATGGTTACTGAAGGTTGAATGTGTTTCTTCATATCTATTCTGAAGTATGGGTTATATCTGATATTCTGGTTACGGTGGTCTCACTATTCTGTTTGAAGCAATGAGAAAGGTATGATTGTTGATAAGTGAAGGGTTGTGTTGAAGCTGTTTGATCCAGTTTGAAAATTGATGAAACGTGGTTTGCAGTGGTGCTAAGGGTTGAAGCCTTCAGTGAGGGGGTTGTAGCTCCCTTCCAGGAGAGGCTGGTAAACGAGTTCAGGGGGTCGTAGCTCCCTTCCAGGAGAGGCTGGTAACAAGAGCAGGGGGTTGTAGCTCCCTTCCAGGATAGGCTAGTAAACGAGAGAAGGTTTTAGCCTTCTGCAGGTGGGTGCCTGTGTGCTGGTTTGAGTCTGCACCAGTACATTATTGTAAGAAGTTTTCTTAATAATAAATTTTAAAGGCTGAAACAATGGCAGCGGTTGTTTTCTCCCGAATTGGGTTTCCACCTAAAAATTCTGGTGTTCATGTGTGTTGCATATGTTTGATGATTATTCTAGTCTGTCTGCACCTGCTTACTGTTTCTAAAATATCTGATGAATGAATAATGCAATGATCTGAGTTAAGATTCAAACACATAATTATATCTCTAGACATACACGAGTTCTGTAAAGGATATCCGCGTATATACGCTAGTTGCCTTCAGTGAAGTAGCGTATGGGTTTTTAGAAAAGAAAAAGAAAAAGTTTGATTGTTTGCACTAAATACTGATTCACTGCCCCCCCTCTCAGTATTTTTCCCAACAATTGGTATCAGAGCAAGTCCTTTTGAAAAAGCTTAGCCGCTAGAAGGAAGATCAAGCAAGATGAGCTATCAAGAAGGAACAACATCTATCAAGGCTCCGCTCTTCAATGGAAGCAATTTAATCTTCTGGAAAATGAGGATGATATCCTTTCTTCAGTCTATGGGAGCAGATGTATGGGCCATTGTTGAACAAGGATATCAATATCCAGCTACTACACCAACAGATCCAACTGAAAGGAAGAATTATGAATCAAATGCAAAAGCGGTCAATGCTATAATAGGAATTCTAACAGAATCAGAATTTGTCAAAGTCATGCAGCTGAATACAGAAAAATAAATATGGGACAAAATCATTTTGAGTTATGAAGGTGATGCAAAGGTAAAAAGTGCAAAACTCCAAACTCTCAGAATTGAATATGAAAATTTAAAGATGCATAGTGATGAGAGTATTTCCAGTTTCTTTTTACGTCTTGATGATGTTGTAAATCGTATGAAAAATCTAGGAGAAACAATAACCGAAACTACTTTGGTTGAGAAAATTTTGAGATCGCTAACGGCAAAATTTGAGTCAAAAGTCTCTGCTCTTGAAGAAAAACAGGATCTTCAAAATCTTACTGTGGTGCAACTTCATGGCATACTGACCGCATATGAAATGAGAAGAGGAGGACCATCTGAAGTCAAAGAAGTTGTTTTTAGAGCTTATACAAAAGGGAAAGAAGTACAAGAAGCAGAAGGATCATGATATATTTCGAAAGAAGATGAGGAAAATTTTGTAAAGAAACTTCAACTTGGTACAGGACGGTTTAGAGGTAAGCTTCCTTTCAAATGTTTTAATTGTGGAAGAGTTGGTCATTATGCTGCTAAGTGTCCTCACAAAGAAACACCTGCAAAAGGAAAGGAAGTAGCTAGAAATAAGAACCAGTCTAGCACTAGAAGAAGTTACTATACTCATGATGACAGTGATGGGGTATCTGATAGTGAGGAAGAATGTAAACAAGATCTTAGACTTCTCATGGCTTTTGAATCTAAAGAAGAAAATGATACTTTTGTGGATGCTCTAGAGGACAATGATTTTCTTGAAGAGAACAATCAACTCAAAATACGCCTAGAACAAAGCAGAATTCTCTTAGAAGAATATAAAATTCTCTTAGAAGAAAGGAAAATAACCATCGAGACTCTGGAAAAGTAGGTTGAAGAGGCAAAGAAACACAATGAGAAATTAGAATGTGAAGTGGTAAGTGTAAGAAAAGAATTTGAGAAAGTAAAGACTCTGAATTTCAGATTTGCTAAAGGATCTGAAACCTTAGATGAGATTATCAAGGTTCAACGTTCTCCTCTTATAAAGACAGGTCTTGGATATATTGGAGAATCTTCTCAAGCTTCAACACCAAATTATCTAAAAGCAGCTACAGCTGGTTTACAAAATTCTGCCACTCAGCAAGGAAATAAAGAATCTTTACAGGTAAAGCATGATCATCTTAATGCAAGGAACACTAATAGGAATATCCTTCAAAGAAGCCCCAATCAACAGGTAAATTCAAGTAGAAGATTTCATGATCGCAGAAATTTCTTCTTCAATGGACAATGTTTTTCATGTCACAATTTTGGCCATAAAGCTGCTCAATGTGTTGCTTATAAAACCATCATGACAAGAGAAGCAAGAAAGAAAAGGGTTGATATTGAAACAAAGAAGAATACCTATAACAACTTTTCTCCTCTTCTAAATGAAGTTGAATGTGCTTATTTCAATAACTATGGGCATGAAGAATCTGAATGCAGGAGCAAAGTTCAGCCAAAAGAGCATCTTCCTTCAAAATCCAAAATATGGAAAAAGAAGGAATCACAGGTTGAAAATTGTGGCATAGCGTTATTTGCGGAAGGTGAAGAAAATCAATGGTACATTGATAGTGGATGCTCGAGACACATGATAGGTGATAAACACAAACTTCATGCATATAGTGCTCTAGAAAAGGAAAAGAAAGTTACTTTTGGAAATGATACTCCTGCTGTAATTAAAGGAAAAGGGTCTGTGTTTCTAAAAGAAAAGGTGAAGGCTAATGGTGTCATGTATGTGGATGGATTAAGGCATAATCTGTTAAGTGTAAGTCAAATGTGTGATCAAGGAACTGAAGTTGTCTTTAGTTCAAAAGAATGTGTGGTTCGTGATCTTGATACAGGTAAAACAATTATAAAAGGAAAAAGAACTCCAAGCAACCTATATGTATTGAAGAATTGCAAAGAAGAATGTTACTTGAGTAAATCTTCATAAAACTGGCTATGGCATAGAAGGTTGGGGCATCTAAGCTTCTCTCAAATCAACAAATCAAGCAAACTTAATGTTGTTCGTCGTCTTCCCAATATTTCTCTACCTAAAAGTATCATATGCAAATCCTGTCAATTCGGTAAGCAAACCAGAGTGCAATTCAATGCCAAGGAAGGATCGTCAAGTAAGCCTCTTGAACTCATTCATACTGACATATGTGGACCTATGAGGAAAAAGTCACCACGTGGTGAAGAATACTATATATTATTCATTGATGATTTCTCTAGAATGTGTTGGATTGGGTTGATTAAACACAAAGATGAAGCATTTGAGAAATTTCAGATCTTCAAAGCACTGGTTGAAAATGAATTAGATCTAAAAATCAGGTGTCTTAGATCTGATCGAGGAGGAGAATATACATCAGATGAATTCCTTGAATTTTGTGAACAACATGGCATAAAAAGACAGTTTTCTGTAGCTAGCACTCCACAACAAAATGGTGTTGCAGAAAGAATGAATAGAACAATTCAACAAATGGCTAGAGCTATGCTTGATGATTCCGGAACACCTGACACATTTTGGGGAGAAGCAGCACATACAACAGTAAACATTCTCAACAAGGTACATGTTCTAAATATGACAAAACTCATATGAATGTATGGCAAATCTCCCACTGTAAAGCATTTTAAAGTTTTTGGAAGTAGATGCTTTAACAAAAATAATGATGAAAAACTTGGCAAGTTTGACCCTAGATCAGATGAAGGGATACTTCTTGGCTACTCATCTTCAAGCAAAGCATTCACATGTTACAATAAGAGGCTTCAAAAGGTTGTTGAATGTATCGATGTTGTTATTGACGAGTCTCCTGCAGCTCCTAAAGAAGAAAAACAAACAACAGAAGAAGATGATGATGACATATGGCCTTCTACATCAGATGGAAATGATATAGACAGTGAATCAAATGAAGAGCCTAAAAATGATTTATCTGAAAAAGCTCCATCCAGATATGTTCAAAAGAATCATCCTGAATCTCAAATTTTGGGAGACAAGGAATCAGGTGTACGAACAAGGAGAACTCTTGTACTGAAGAATCGTATTTCTATCCATGACTTAAAATCCAAGCAATGTCAACTAAGTCAGCAAAGAAGGAGGTTGATTCGTGCCAAGGAATATAGAACTTGATCAAATTGAAAAGAACCACACTTGGGAATTGGTGCACCAAGACCATGATAAAATGTTACTGGAGCTAAAATGGATATTCAAGAACAAGAAATGAGTAACCATGTAGCTAACTTAAGAAACAAAGCTGCATCAAGCTATGTACGTATACCAACAAGAAGGTATAGACTTTGAAGAACTACTTATCTAGACTTCCAGTTACAGAATTTTTCTTTCGATTTTTTGAAGTTTTCAAAAACCGTGCTTATCAAATGGATGTCAAATCTGATTTCTACTGTGATCTAGAAGCGTTTATATATAAAAACCGTATAGAGATATTTTGGGAAATGATGAAAAACTTGTTTGTAGACTTAAAAGGCTCTATATGGTCTCAAACAAGCACCAAGGGCATGGTACTATTGTCTTGACAAATATCTTCATCAACAAGGATTTTCAAAAGGGTCTGCTGATAGCAAGTTATACACAAAACTAAAAAGAAAAACTATTGATTGTGGTTGTATATGTTGATGATATCATTTTTGGAAGTAATGAAGAGTCTATGAGTCGAAATTTGCTTCTGCCATGCAGCAAGAATTTGAAATGTTTATTTTGGGAACCAATATTCTTTAATTAAGGCGTGATTAACTACTTGTTAAATATTCTTATCTCAAGAAAAATACCTTAAGCAAATTCTGAAGAAGTATGGGATGGAAGAGTGCAAACCTGTCAGTACACCAATGGTAACCAGATGTAATCTCAGTTCTCATGATTATTCTCCCATGGTGAATCAACCAGAATATAGATCTATGATAGGAAGTATTATGTATCTCATTGGGACTATACCGGATATTATACATGCAGTTGGGATTGTTGGACGATTCCAATCCAATCCAAAAGAGTCTCATCTTCAGGCTGTCAAAAGAATATTCAAATATCTACAAGGATCTCAAGACTTTGGACTATGGTATCCAAAGAATGCTTGTTAGGTCCCTAGATCACTAGTATAGCCCCTTATTATTGTTAGTGTAAACCCCTTATTGTTATTATTGTACCCTTGTAACCCCCATTTTGTTATTATTGTGCCCTTAAATTATTATTGTTAGGTCGGCTAGGATTACATTGTGGCCCACTAGGATTACATTATGGCCCCATGGACTCCTATATATAGAAATGAGGTTTTGTGAATTGTATCATTCAAGAATTGTTCATTTATGTAATGTATTGGAGGTTTCCCCCTCGAAGTGGCTCATTTCTAAGGCGTTGATATCTCTTTTCTTCTCTTTTTGGAGCTGGTTACACAACATTTGGTATCAGAGCTTTGGATTCTAGGGTTTCGCTGCTCCAAACATGTCATCGTGGCATTTTCGCTATAACTTTTTTCTACGAAGTTTCAGAAGCTGAAATTTTTAGAGTGCGAAGAAAAAATCTTGGGGAAGCCTGTGTAAAAATTTCAGAGTTTGGTTCGTAATAATTTCGGAGATATCATCTGTGGAAGTCAGGTATTTTTTTCAGGCTCCTAAACAGGTCATCGTGAATTTTGTTGAAAAAATTTTCACGCATGTCTGCATCTGAACCATATAGTAGTCAAAACTGGCGGAAATTCATCGTACCAGAGTTTGTCTAACATGATCCGGTGAAGGTAAAAGTTGTGCTTCAATTTCTCCATCTTTGAAGAGGTGATCGAAAAGTTCAATAACTTTCTCTAGAGATTGATTTATGCCATTGCACCACGCGTTATACTTGCCCTTAGCTTTATTGGATATCAATTAGAGACAAAGGACAAAACAGCTGATATCGGCAAATGACAAATTGGCCATCGGATCAGTCTTAATTAGTCATTGGGAGATCCACTACAACCGTCTTGAGAACTAAAATCAATGAATTGCGGCATTTGAAAGAAGTCTTAGGCTACTGTTGTGGTTTAATTAGATATCGAAGATTAACTTACGAGATAATTCACCAACACGAGCCTAAAAGCTAGTAAAAGGTGTGTATTTTTTTCCGAATTGCATAAGTCTTGTTTGAAAAATCAAGTTGAATTGATTCCAAGGGCATCTTGTAGAATAGATATCAATATTGGATTCTAAAATGGCCCCAAAAAATAATTCAACACCCATTAAGCCTTCAGAAGGCTCTACTATGACTCATGAAGATGAAGAATTGCAACATGATCTATCAAAATTACAAGAGCAAGTGCAACAAATTTCACTCTCGCAAAAAGCAACAAAAAATGAAATGAAAGTTTTGAAGAAAGGCGTGGAAGTGAAGATGGACGGTTTGAAGAAAGGCATGGAAGCTAAAATGGATGGAGTGGAAGTGAAGATGGACGGTTTGAAGAATGACATGAAAGACAACATGGAAAACATGAAGAATGATCTAAAAGAATACATGGAAGGCTTGATGACAAGCTTAAAACCAGAAATGATTCCTAATGGCGGAAATATAGGAGAAGAACCTCCCGATGAGAACAAAATAAATGTTAATCATGATTTCATAAACTCGAATGTTGGCGGGAAGAACCACCATATTCCAAAAATGGATATGAGGAAGTTTGATGGAAAGGATCCTGTAACATGGATACTACAGATGGAGCAATATTTTTATCTCCATAACGTGCAAAACACACAAAAGGTACGCATTGCAACTTTACATTTAGAACAAAATACATTTGTATGGTATTGATGGCTTTGCTCCCGTAAAAAAATTGTCACTTGGTCAATTTTTACGGAGGAAATGATAGCACATTATGAGATACAAAGAGCAACACCTTCTTTAGCCAATTGATAAATCTCAAACAAAAGGGTTTAGTGGGGCAGCACATTGAGGACTTCCAAAAATTGAATATAAGGGTAACTGATATTCCAGAGGAACACAGGATTGATCTCTTCATAGGCACTTTAAAGGATAACATCCAACATGAAGTTCGAGTTTTGGAACCTGATTCATTGGAGAAGGCATTCAGGTTGGCAAGAAAAGTTGAATGTAAAATTATGGCGACAAGGAAGCCTACCACTCAATTCTATAAAGAAGGAAGTGTTGGTACGCCTAGATTTCCACAACCTACAAGGTTGACACCACAACAATTGGAAGAAAAAAGAGCAAAAGGGCTTTGCTACAGTTGTGATAGCAAATACACTAAAGGTCATAAGTGTGCTGAGAAGAAATTATTTTACACAGATTGTGAAGAAGAAGAAGAAAATGAACAAGAAGAGGATATACACCAGGAACCACCCCTAGAAGAGGAAGAAATGAATCCGACCATATCGTGTAATGCACTGGCAGGAATTACCACTCCTCAAACTCTCAAGATAGAAGGACACATAAAGAAGAAAAGGGTCAATTATATGCAAAAAAATCCAAATGTTTCTTTGGAGTACAAGAGGTGGAATATCTGGGTCATATTGTATCTCACGAGGGTGTTAAAGTAGACCCTAACAAAATTAAAGCCATTAAGAAATGGAAAGTTCCCACAACCATAAAGCAGTTGCGAGGATTTCTCGGGTTAACAGGGTATTATCGCAAGTTTGTTAAGAATTATGGGAGAATAGCAGCACCTCTAACAACATTATTGAAGAAAGATGCATTTTCATGGACTCCTGAAGCAACTAAGGCCTTTGAACGTCTTAAGAGGCAATGTGCCTAGCACCGGTCTTAGCTACACCAGACTTCACAAAAACCTTTATTGTGGAATGTGATGCCTCAGGAAATGGAATTGGTGCAGTTTTAATGCCGGAAGGAAGACCCATTGCTTTTGAAAGTCGTCCAATCAAAGGAAAGTATTTACAGAAACCTATTTATGAGAAGGAAATGTTAGCAATACTGCATGCACTAAAGAAATAGAGAACTTACCTAATGGGAAGACACTTCAAGGTAAAAACTGATCATGATAGTCTGAAACACTTTTTGGAACAAAGACTATCTTCAGAAGAGCAGCAAAAATGGGTCACAAAGATGTTGGGTTATGACTTGGAAATAATCTACAAAAAAGGAAAGCTTAATGTTGTTGCAGATGCACTCTCAAGAAAGAATGAAGAGGTGGAAGCATTGCTTTGTGCCATTTCTATTATCCAACCAGATTGGATAGCTGAAGCAAGAGATGAATGGAAGAAGGACAAAGATGTATGGATACTCATTCAAAAGTTGCAGCAAGATCCTAGTACATCTGATACATTTAGTTGGAAAAATGATTCCTTATGGTACAAAGATCGCTTATATCTTTGTAAGAATTCCAACTAAAACAAAAGATTCTTCTGGAATTGCACACTTCTCCTTTAGGAGGACACTCAGGATTTTTAAAAACTTACCACAGGGTGAAGAAAGAATTTTTTTGGGATGGCCTTAAATCTGATATTCGAAAGTTTGTGGCAGAATGTTTGGTTTGCCAGCAGAATAAAGTGGAAACAATCAAGACCCCAGGACTTCTACAACCTTTATCCATTCCAAGTCAACGTTGGGAGGAGATTTCAATGGATTTTATCACGGGTTTACCTAAGTCCGAAGGAAAGAGTGTCATCATGGTGGTAGTTGATAGACTTACCAAGTATGCACACTTTTGTGCATTATCTCATCCATTTGAAGCAAGTACAGTTGCTACTACATTTATGGACAGAATTCAAAAGCTACATGGAAGCCCAAGGGTTATTGTGAGCGACAGAGATCCCATTTTTACTGGAAATTTTTGGACGGAGTTATTTTCTTGTTTGGGTACTCGGTTAGCTCATAGCTCATCTTATCATCCTCAATCTGATGGTCAAACTGAGATAGTAAATAAATGTTTGGAAGGATATCTTCGTTGTTTTGTATCTGATAAACAAACACAATGGGTCAAGTGGTTACCTCTTGCTGAATGGTGGTAACACTTCCTTCCATACTGCAGCAAAAATGACCCCATTTATGGCACTTTATGGATATCATCCACCATCCATCACATCATCTTTAAGGGAAAATTCGAAGGTTCAAGCAGTGGAAGATCACATCGAGCATCGGCAAGAAGTTCTCCAACTCTTAAAGGATAACCTGAATTTGGCACAAAATCGAATGAAACAACAGGCAGATCAACATCGTAGCGAGAGAAGTTTTGATGTAGGAGATTGGGTATTTTTACGGCTACAACCATACAAACAAATGTCCCTGAAGCAAGCAAAGAAGGATAATAAATTATCGCCAAAGTACTATGGTCCTTACAAGGTGTTGCAAAATATTGGTACTATGGCATACAAATTGGAGCTTCCTGCTTCTTCACGAGTGCATCCAGATTTCCATGTTTCATGCTTA
>JAXQQM020086439.1:0-28286 GCA_034641835.2 Pinus albicaulis | reverse complement strand
TGCCATGCAAGGGTATATCCTATTAGCTCCCTATAGATTTTTGACAAAGCAAAGTAGGGGGCTAAATTGTTTTTGAGCCTTCAAGGAATGCATCTCCCCTGAAGACACATCATCCTTGAAGTCTCTTGTGACTTTGCCTTTTAATGAAATCCCCTTTGCTATTCCCATTTTAAAGCCTCTTTATTATGAAGAATGGGGCTCCCAAAGGCTTTAATTTTCCCTCGTATCCCTGCAGAATTGTCCATTTCATCCCTTCTTCCCTTTGTCAAAATTCCTTTTTTTTTTGTTCCCCCAAATCCCTCCCCTCGTCCTCCAAAACCATCCTAAAATCCCCTTTAAATTTTCCAAATACACTTTGTTTGGTTTAATTCCCCTTCATCCCCCTATCGTTACCCATTTTGGCTTTTAATTTCATTGAAATGGGCCAAAAATCATGTTTTCTATGTAATTGAGCCTCAGCCCCTTTCGACCTAGTCCCCTGTACATTTCCCCCCACAGAACCCAGCGTTATGACCGAGCGCTAGCCCCGAAGGTGCTTTTCGCATTTGTTCATCGGGCGCGTTTACAGTTGTTTATCTTCACAGTATGGACGGAAATCGCCGCCCCCGTAGCCTCCGTTGTTCTTCCCGTTCACCGCCCGATCGAAGATCCATCGTTCATTTAAATTGTGATCAACGGTCCGTAATCCCCTGTCTTGGTGGTCCTCGCAGCGCACTATTTCAAAACCACCTAGTTTCTATCGCACTGCCTTCGGGTGAGGGGCGGTATTTTCTGATCACGGAGCGATTCCATACAGCTTCCGAAGCGTGGCACCTGTAAGGCTGGAAAACCAACCTCCCATCAAGCATTAAAGTTCATCCATGGACACGCAGCGATATGCATATCAGTCGTCCGATCTAGAGCCCTCGATCCAACGGTGATCGATCCATGAAGCTGCGCACGCGATAGCCCATAGCCGCCATACCCCTGGCCCACTGTCCATCGCCCTCTAATGCATTTTTCACCGTTGATCTCCATCGAGATTGGACGGTCCAGATTCAATCACACGTCCACCATTGACCTGGGCTCGCCACGTCATCTGTCCACGTATCTTCATCGTTTTTCTCACCTGTCCCCTTTATAATCCATTCAAAGATTAAATTTTAATGTTTTTTACGTTAAACGTCTGCCTCGACACCTTCCACTGTTTTTCGCCAACCTTCACCAGAGCATTTCTCCACCATTCCTCTGCATTTTTTGGCCATTTCTCCACAGTCCCACCATCATCCTTGCAATCGTCCACATCATCCCACCCCCATACATGTTTTTTGTAACAAGTTTTCTATTTTGCAGGGTTTTGAGGTGATGAAAGCCGCCATGATTTGCACCCACTGTCACAATGACAGAAAACACAGGAAACGATCGTGTGCAAAGGCAGAAATCATGAAGAAAGCCCGAGGAGGTCCTACGGCAGGACTTGCATTAAAAGACCAGGATATTTCTCTATGAAAATGTCTCGACGCCATTAACACACAAACTTCACTGTCAGAGATTTAAATTAAGCGGCGGAGAGCTTAAGGCACACAAATGAAGATATATGAGCCTTATGTTCAGAGATTTGAAGGTAAAGAATCAAATTGAAGACCCATGGATCACACAGAAGGTACAACATGAAAATCAATGTGTCAGGGTTTCTACATCAGCAGAATGTTTTTTCTTAAAAAGGACGGAGCACGCATGCAAATTTTATTATACGTCGTGTTCCTAAAGAAATTTCCACCCTGGTAACAGTCTGAAGCTACTAGAGCATTTGTTTCATAAGTATGGCAGACTTCTCCGTCATTCATTTATCTTTTGTTTATTCACCAATAGTACCACAGAGCACTGCAGCCAAAGTACGTCAGAGACATACCTGGAGTAAATAGAAGTCTGATGAGGACCACTCTTTCATCCACAAAGTGCCAGAATTGAAAGCTCAGAATTTAAACATAATGGGCTTCGGCCCTCTTTCTTTACTGAAGTTTTAATGCTGCATTTAGTGTTCACCTACCTCCTTAGCCCATCTTTCTGCTATAAAATTTCATTAAGAAACATTGTAAAGGTTCTTGATCAGTTATCAGAGAATTGCAAGTAGTTTCTTTTGAGACACAGTCTCTGTGTAAAGTTGTAAGATAGGCTGAGGAATATGATTTCAGACTGAGTATTCGGCTATTGGCATGGTTGTACTTGACTGGTATTTCTATTCAATATGACAAGCACATTTCTTTGGATCCTGATCTAAAGCAGCGGTGATGTTTTCCTTTCTCTGTGTTTAATTAATTTCATTTCGTTTCTACTGGCTTGCTTCAGAATATTGGCATAGGATTTACCCTTGTTAGGTACCTTATGTTTTTGCTCTCCTTGCCTTTGATTTTTTCTGCTATATGTGTGATATAAGAATTGATTTTAGTTAATTTAACCAGTGTAGTGGATGTTATTTCCTACTCTCTGATGTATGAATTAAATGAATTAGTTCTTAGATGTTTCTTGTTAAGGATTTAGCTGGAAGATTTGGGAACACTGGGGATTAGAGTTAGCCCTGTCCACTAGGATCCTTGTGCAACCAGATGGTCTTTAATTTTGTGTTCTAAACCTCTATTGTTCCTCCTCTCTTTTCATTCCATATCACACAATCATCTTTAAGATCCAATGTTTCAGATGACTAGCCCGATTGAAAGCTTGCACATTGGATAGTAAGAAAATCCTTTCCTGACTCCATTTCCCAATGGTTTTGAATATTTCCTGGATCATTTCACCTCTGCCTTATCCATCTTTTCTCATCCTTGTCTTACATTGAATCCTTCCTTCCTGATAACTAGCAACCAAACAAACAATCAAACAAACAAACCTTGTGCCTATAACTAGCCTAACATCTTAAACCTTGAGCTTCAAAGTCATATACCTTTGACATATCATAGAGAGATCCCTCTCTAGACCTAGGAGGGCTAGATCCTAAGGTCTGAAAGTGGTTTGATGTTGTCTCATCTTTTGGTCTTTCCAATCTGGCCAAAACATGGGAACCCCAACATAATGGCGACTCCACTGGGGATTCTAAGAACCTATAACTGCTAAACATTAATCTGTCTCCCAGTATCGTCACCAACATAATGGCGACTCCACTGGGGAAAATTTTGAGTATTCCTCACCTTACTGCGTCATAAGGGCCTCATAAACCTACAATCTCTGGTTAGGTTGGAAGTTAAGCACTCCTATTCACACATCAATCTCTATACCATTTGTTGTGTTCTCCCATACTCTTGGACGGAGTTTGGAAAGGACCAAGTAGCCTCTAGATCTCAAACTCTTTCAGAGGTGACATATCTGTTAAATGCCCTCCCAGTCAATCTCCGATTAGAGTTTGCTGTGTTTGGAAGATATCCTTGAAAGGGGACATCTCATAAGTACTGTGGTGGACAGTATACCCTCCAAAAACATCCTAAACCTTTCCACCTGGAGACTCCATATTCCCTAAATGTTTTAAATACTCCACTGGTGATCAGTAGGCGTGCTGATTATCTTGGTTCACATTAGACTCCACTGGGAGACCAGCCTCCATAACAACATCAACCACAGTAGAAGTAACAAGTATGGTTAAGTTGCTTGGTTAGAAAACAACATTCTCACTTCAAGAACCATTCACACAAGAGCTTATCCCAACCCAAACCCACCTGAAATAGTTGATAACCCTGAGAGCATCCTCAAGAGATCTCCTGCACCTGAAAGATCAACTATTTCCAATCACATCTATAGAGCTAACTCTACACTTGAAGAACTTACAGCTCTATTACACTTTCATCTTGACCTAAACATACTCGATAGATTACCAAGAACTAGGTCATTTAGTGTCCTAGACTAGCCAGACCTTGAGCTTCCTGGTTCACCATCCCAAAGTGGCGGACACCTTGGGAATAGACAGACCCCTCCCTCTACACCTCCTGATATACATTTCATACAAAAATTTGGGCTCAGTCATCCTAAATCTGCTCATCTGTCTTCTGCCGGTCATAATATCCCTGTTATCCATATACCAGCTACCCAAGTCAACCCTTTACCTCATCAAAACATCATCATGGCAGCCTGGTATGCACCTCTGGTTTTACCTCAGCCTCTACTACCCTTACCCAATGATTATCAATCAAAGATCCCATACTTCACTGCAAAAGAGTCTACCACAGCCCAACACCATGTAGATAGGATGGAAGATTCCTTTGACTACATGGAAATAGATGATGATACAGTCAAAATGAGAATATTTTCTCAGAGCTTAGGGGGTGATGTGAAGAAATGGTTTAAGGGCCTACCTCCGGGTAGCATAAATGACCTCCCAGCTCTATATCAGACCTTCATAAACAAATGGAAAGTCAAGGCCAACCCTCACCAACTCCTAGCAGAATATATGAGCCTTAAAAGAAACGTAGGAGAGAGTGTCCACGACTACACAATGAGATTTAATAGCATCTACAACGCTCTCCCTCCACATATGAAACCTCCCCAAGGTATGGCTCTAGCGAAATACCCCAAAGGCTTTGATGCTGACATGGCCTATCAGCTTAGGGATAAAGAATACAACACATTGGAGGACATGCAGAAAGGAGCAGTGAATATAGAAGCAAATCTGATTGAGAAAAGAGCGAGATTAAGATCTAAGAAAAGGGTAACATATAGAGACGACAATGTAGCTTTCACATCTGATCCAAATCATGACCATCTATCTAAAAAAGTGGAGAAGCTATACCAAATGATGGAAAAAATGGTTGTCACAGTTAGTAACCAAAATAGAAATCAAAACCAGAACCAGAACTTTAGAAGAAACAATTCCACTCCCAACAGACAAAGGGAGTTAGATCAACAAGTTATTCCCCCATTCCAAGAGAAATTTCTTGATGAGGATGAGGGAATCATAGAAGAGTCTGAGGGAAACACAATTAATATGTTTGAAACAGAAGATTCAATCCATAACTGTTACTCAGAAGAATATCAACCCTCACCCTCTTGTTGGGATGAAGAATGGTTAGAATCTGAAGATTACAGGTTAGGATTTGAAAATGCCATGATGCAGGTCAGAGAAAAATATGAAATTAGAAGCAAAAAGATCCAAGAAACTGCCAAACCAAAAGCTTCTGAGGTCACCATCAAGAAAGGACCTGAGAAAACTTCTAAAGAAACTGCTGAAAGTAACAAATTAGCAGCTGAGAGTTCTGGAAAGAACAAAGAAAAAGACAACCAAAACACTGATACACAAGGTAAACCAGCCAGAAACACTAGCACTACAGTCAGTGCTCCTGATAAAACTGTCACAAACATTGTACATAACGAGAATCAACACACGGATTCAACCACTAAGGTGGTGACTAACAAAATAGAGTTGAACGTTCCAAAGAGTCAGTCCACTTTCAATTTGGGGAGTGAGATTGCAAAAATTAAAATCTCTGTCCCACTCTCTGAGCTAGTCACTCAGGATGTATATAAAGGCCAAATTTTGAAGGCATTAAATTTAGGTGAGAACAGTGACACTGTAAATCTGAGTGATGATCAACCTGCCCTTCTGTTTGGTCCAAAGATAGAAGGAAAGTTTCAGGAATGGGCAGTGCCCCCTTTTTATATCAATCTTAATGTCCATGATAAGATTCTCCACAATGCAATGCATGATTTTGGGGCATCACACAACCTGATGCTTAAAGTAGTGATGGAAAGATT
Organism: Pinus albicaulis; assembly: GCA_034641835.2. Classification (NCBI taxonomy): domain Eukaryota; kingdom Viridiplantae; phylum Streptophyta; class Pinopsida; order Pinales; family Pinaceae; genus Pinus; species Pinus albicaulis. The sequence continues at coordinate 22,571 of JAXQQM020086439.1, read as the reverse complement.
AGGCCTAGAGATAACCCTTCCCTATAAAGACCTATATTCATTTGACTCTAGTAGAGTAAAGTGTCTTGGCTTGATCAAAGATTTATGTGTGAGCCTTACTCAGATTCCTGCCAAGTGTATGGTCATGGATGTTGTTGTGGCAGATGTGCCACCCAAGTATGGCATGTTATTATCAAGATCATGGGGAGCCAAGCTGCAAGGAACAATGCAGATGGATGGGGCTTATGCCATAATCCCAATCTTTGGCCAACTTAGAATACTGTACAGGGAAGCACAAATGAAATTCCTGGTTAGTAGCCCTAAAAATCCTAAAAATTCTCCTCTATACACTGTACATATAGACCTGGATTCCTTTATCTTCTGCAATGATGAATCTTTGGGGGGACCAGAATCTGAAAACATAGATACAAGCAAAGGTACACATGATGAAACAGAGCCAATGGATTTTAACATAATGGATACCCTAGACTCAGAGGAGGAAGACGTAGAAAAATTTGAACAGTGCACTGAAACAACAATGCAAAGTGAACCAGAAACAGGAAACGATCAGCCAACTAGTCACCTCTCTGACTTCCACACCCATAACAAAAAACTAAACAGCCCATAGCCTAGTGCAGACCCTATAATGCAAAATAATGGTGAACCCAGCTGTAGGGAAAGAAACGATAACAAAAACTATAGTGAACCCCTGTGGGAAGTGAGTTTCGATGGGTCCTGTCCAAGAAGAACTGTCGGAGCTGGGGTTTGGCTACGTAACACAAAGAGCGACTACGCGGAAAGCCATGCCTGCAATCTGCATTTCAAATGTACCAATAATATTGCAGAGTATGAGGCCCTTATCCTGGGTTTAAATCTGTTGAAGAAAATAGGAGCTCGTAGAATAGCCGTGCAGGGAGACTTTAAATTGGTTATCAAACAGGTGAACAGTGAATACACAGCCAAACACCCTAGGTTGAGAGAGTATAGGAACTATGCCGTAGTTATAGTGAAAACATTTGTTGAATACAAGTTAGTGTTTGTCCCCAGGAGTCAAAAAATCATTGCAAACAGATTAGCTTGCCTAGCTAGTTCATATCCCAAGACTCGGAGCGACCAAAAAATTATCATACAAACCCGATTCAAACCTGCAGTGCCGGATAACGAAAAATACTAGCAGGTTTTTGAGGGAGATAAAAAAATTGAAGATTTTTTGATGGGTAGGAACGAGTTTGAGTTTTTCGATTCAGAATCTACGTCTAGTGATAGCTGCCTAAGTGAGGAACCCTTGGACGAGGAAGAAACTACACCCCACGATGTAGAAATAAACGCTTTAAATGAAGAAACTGGAAATTCAACCACGGGGTGTAGAAACGCAGACAGCGAAGAAGTAGAGGTGCCACAGGCCAAAGATAAGAACATACCTCAAGGTCTGGCACCATTAGAAGACCTTTTTGACTTCGATGATGTGGCAAAAAAGCCCACCATTGAACATGCTGACTCTGACGTAGAAGAATGCAACATAGGCACAAAAGATAATCCCAAAATGATTAGATTGGCTAAATCCTTACCCACGAACATGAAAAAGAAATACATTAACCTTTTTAAGGAATTTATTGACGTGTTTGCGTGGAGTTATGAAGACTTAAAGGCTTATGACATGAACATTATACAACACAAAATACCTTTAAAAGAAAATCAAAAACCATTCAGGCAGAAACTTCGTAGGATAAACCCAAAACAATTGCCTGCAGTTGAAAAAGAGATTAAAAATATGTATCAAGTAGGCATAATAGTTCCTGTAAGGTTCTCTGAGTGGGTTTCGAATTTAGTGGTTGTGAGAAAGAAAACTGGGGAGATTATATTATGTATTGACTTCAGAAATCTTAATAGAGCCTCACTCAAAGAAAACTACCCTTTGCCAAAAATGGAGCATATTCTTCAGAGGGTGGTAGGCTCTAAAAGGATCTCCCTACTAGACGGTTTCTCAGGTTACAATCAAGTCTTAGTAATCCCAGAAGACCAACTCAAAACAGCCTTTACCACTCCATGGGGCACCTTTATGTATGTAAAAATGTCTTTTGGACTGATGAACACTGGTGCAACCTTCCAAAGAGCAATGGATATAAATTTTTCAGATGAGATAGGACACTTCATTGTTATTTACTTGGATGGCATAACAGTCTTTTCTAAGACTAAAGAAGAACACCTAAAACATATGAGGAAAGTGTTTGAAAAATGTAGAAGGTTTGGTCTGTCATTGAATCCTAAAAAGACTGTCTTTGGGCTACAAGAGGGAAAAATTCTTGGCCACATTATATCTGAAAAGGGAATTAGGATAGACCCATAAAGAGTTGAGGGAATACTACAGATCACACACCCAAGAAACATCAAGGAATTACAATCCTTCATTGGGAAGATTAACTTCCTTAGGAGGTTTATTCCCAATCTAGCTGAACACCTTAGGAACATGACTAACATGTTGAAGAAAGGTGTAGGAGTTAAATGGACTGTTTAAGCTAAGAAATCTTTTGAATTAGTAAATCTTGCACTCACAGAGGCTCATGTTCTAATCAGCCCAGATTTCTCAAAGTATTTCCTAATTTTTTCATTTGCCTCCAAGCATACAATAGTTGAAGTTCTACTGTAGAAAAATCCAGAGGGAATGGAACAACCCATTTCTTTCTTTAAAAAGCACTCAGAGATGCACACTTGAAATACAACATAATGGAGAAATAGGCCTATGCTCTAATTAAGGCCTTCAAAGACTTTAGGGTGTACATACTACATTCCCACACCATAGCCTATGTGCCAAATATAGTGGTTAAAGACATTTTGTCCCAGGACCCAGATGGGAAAAGGGGCAAACGGATTGTTGTGATCTTAGAATACGACCTTGAGATAAAACCCACCAAAATGATTAAAGGTCAGGGCCTAGCTCAATTAATGGCTGAATCAAATCTACAAGCCCTAGACATTAACATGGTAAATACCTTGGATGAGCAACAAGAATTTCCTGATCCCACTATTGAGGAAAACTTTCAGAGCTGTCCTTGGTATTCTGACATTTTGTATGTGATTACACACCTCAATGCCCCTCCTAAACTATCAAAGACCAAGGCCAGATTCTTAAAGTTGAAAGCCAGGAGCTATTGCATAATGAATAACTGCTTATACTGGAAGAATCCAAACAACCTATTACTTAAATGTTTGCCTGAAAATGAGTCAAAGAGGATTAAACAAGAATTCCATGTAAGAGAGTGTGGAGGCCACCTGAGTTGGAAAGCCACTGCAAAAAAAATACTCAGATTTGGCTACTATTGGCCTACACTCTTCAAACATGTCCATAAAATGATCATTGCGTGCCATAAATGCCATATTTTTTAAGGCAAAATAAAACTCCTCCCCTTACCTCTACAACCCATCACTGTTGAAGGTCCCTTTCTACAATGGGGCCTAGATTTCATAGGGGAGATTCACCCTGCTTCTTCTGCACAACACAAGTGGATCCTAACAGCCACTGACTACTTCACTAAGTGGATAGAGGCCATACCTACTAGGAATGCCACAAATTCAGTCATCATTAGGTTCCTAGAAGGTCATATCCTCTCTCGGTTTGGCTGTCCAAGAAAGATAATCACCGATAATGCTACTGCTTTTGGATCCAAGAAAATGGTTGATTTTTGTCACAGGTATGGAATAACATTCAGTCATTCAACTGCCTATTACCCTCAAGGTAATGGATTAGCTGAATCATCAAACAAGAGCCTGGTGATCATCATCAAAAAGCTGTTGGAAGAGAACAAAAAATCATGGCATAACAAGTTAGTACATGCTTTGTGGGCTGACAGGCTTACAACAAAGAAATCCATTGGCATGTCACCGTACCATCTTGTCTATGGGACAGAAGCAGTGTTTCCTACCAGCCTTGGGGTACCAGTGATCAAGCTGGTCCAGGAGATTCAAACAGAAGAAGACAGTATGGTGAGAAGAATAAACCAAAAAATTCATCTCCAGCAAACGAGGGAAGAAGTCTACAACAGAGCAGTGAAAGTTCAGGGAAATATAAAGAAATTGTTTGACAAAATAACCAAAGTTGTTGATTTCAAAATTGGGGATAAAGTTCTGAAGTGGGACTCAAGAAGGTAGAATAAAGGAAGACATGACAAGTTTGACAGTTTGTGGCAAGGTCCATACATCATCCAGGCCACTGTGGGTCCAAATGCATTCTTCCTACAAGAATTAGATGGTACAGAGATGTTTGGTGGTCCTGTAAATGGCAGGATGCTCAAAAACTACTTCTGCTGATTTCCAATTTTTAGTTTTCCATTTTCATTGTACATACCATTGCAGTTTTTTGTTTTCAAGAAAAAAGAGAAAATGTTTCAAAAAATAGAGGAAAAGGAGAGGTTCAGACCTGATTAAAACATGAACCTATGAAGTGAAAATGATTGGCTCTAATATGATCAAAACCTGAGCCAAAGAAAGTAAGACAGCTGGTCCTAACATGCTCAAAATCTGGACCAGCAAAGAAGAAAGAAGAATCAACTCTAACATGCCCAAAACCAGAGCTGAAATGAAGAAAAGAAGTGACTCTAACATGCTCAAAACTTGAGTCACAAAGAGAATAAGGATACTTCAAGTTTCATATTTCAAGCCTTCACAGTTTTGTTTTCAGTTTTCTGCAATTTTATGTCCATGTGCAACTGTCTTTATGCCTTGGACCCACAGCAAGTCAGACAGTCTAATCCTGGCTTGAATGTTTTTCAATTTCTGTCGTAGAATATAGAGAAGAAATCTACTGGACAGTTTAATCCCAGCAAATATTAGATTAGGTAGAGAAACATATGAGACCAACAGTCTAATCTGGTCTCATGGAGTAATAAGGGTAGATTTAGAATAGGTTTATTTTATGTTATAAAAATAAATGATGTAAAGGGTCTACTAGTTCAAATTCACCCCAGAAGAAAAAATGTTAGGATTGTAGGAAGGGTAAGTAGTTTGTTGGGGACATTTTTTCTACTAATGTAATGTCTTCATATTGCAGCAGCTGAAAATCAAAGAACAAGGTGGCTTAAGCAGTAGGCATCTGGCCTACACCAAAGATAATTTTCTAAATTCTTGACTCCTTCGAGAAGAAGCCATCCCCATGTGGAGCCATTGTTAGCCCCCTTATAAATTTTTGACAAAGCAAATTAGGGGGCTAAATTGTTTTTGAGCCTTCAAGGAATGCATCTCCCCTGAAGACACATCATCCTTGAACTCTCCTGTGCCTTTTCCATTGATAAATTTCCCTCTGCTGACTCCCTTTATAAGGTCTCATTGATTACATAAATTCTGCTCCCAAACGCTTTAATTTTCCCTCGTATCCCTGCAGAATTGTCCATTTCATCCCTTCTTCCCTTTGTCAAAATCCCCCTTTTTGTACCCCCAAATCCCTCCCCTCGTCCTCCAAAACCATCCTAAAATCCCCTTTAAACCTTCCAAATACACTTTGTTTGGTTTAATTCCCCTTCATCCCCCTATCGTTACCCATTTTTTATTTTAATTTCGTTGAAATGGGCCAAAAATCATGTTTTCTATGTAATTGAGCCTCAACCCCTTTCGACCTAGTCCCCTGTACATTTCCCCCATAGAACCCAGCGCTATGACCGAGCGCTAGCCCCGAAGGCGCTTTTCACATTTTTTCATCAGGCGCGTTTATAGCCATTGATCTTCACAGAATGGACGGCGATCGCCGCCCCCCGCAGCCTCCGTCCTTCTTCCTGTTCACCGCCTGATCGAAGATCCATCGTTCATTTAAATTGCAATCAACGGTCTGTTATCCCCCGTCTCGGTGGTCCCCGCAGTGCACTATTTAAAAACCACCTGGTTTCTATCGCACTGCCTTCGGGTGATGGGTGGTATTTTCTGATCGCGGAGCGATTCTATACAACTTCCGACGTGTGGCACTGGTACGACTGGAAAACCACCCTCCCATCGCGCATTAAAGTTCATCCATGGACACACAATGATATGAATATTAGCCGTCCGATCCAGAGCCCTCCATCCAAGGGTGATCGATCCATGAAGATGCGCACGCGATTGCCCATAGCCATCGTACCCCTAGCCCACCATCCATCTCCCCGACGCGTTTTCCACCGTCGATCTCCGCCAAGATCGGACGGCTCCGATTCGTCTACATGTTCCACTGTTGACTGGCCTCGTATCTCCATGTCACCCTTTCCACGTGTGTCCATAGTATATTCTCCCCCGCCATATATATTTTTTCCAAGGTCAATTTTTCGTAGGTTTTATTTAAAATTTCACTGTACTCCTCCCATGTCCACCCATCTCTGTTCCATTGCCATACTGCATTACCCACTATAGTCCCACACTATTCCGACATCTCATCCTTTTGCATATATATTCTCATCCCATTGCGTCCACCACCTCCGTGCATAAGTTTTCTTAATAGGTTTGCGTGTTTTGCAGGGTTATGAGCGGCAGAAAACTATCGTGTTTCTCAATCTCTGTTACCGTGACAGAGAACGTAAGAAATATCAGATGCAGAGATTGAATTAGGGAAGAAAGGCCTAGGAAGATTATGGACATGACTTCATTTAAAGAACAGGGTTGAAAAATCTGTACGATCTTCCCAGGCCATTGAGTGCACAGATTTCACAGTCAGAGATATAAATGGAGCAGCAGAGAGCTTAAGGCACGCAAATGAAGATATATAAGCCTTAGGTTCAAATATTTAGAGGCAAAGTACCAGATTGAAGACCCAAGGATCACACAGAAGGTATAGCACGCAGAAATCAATGCATATCAGGGTTTCTACAGCAGCAGAATGTTTTTCCTCCATAAAGGACAAAGCGCCAATGCATTTTTTATTCTACACCGTGCTCCTGAAGAAATTTCCACCCTAACAACAGTCCAAAGCTACCAGAGCATTTGTTTCATAAATATGGCAAACTTCTCTATCATTCATTTATCTTTTGTTTATTCACCAATTGTACCACAAAGTTCTGCAGCCAATGTACGTCATAGACATACCTGGAGTAAATAGAAGTCTGATGAGGAACACTCTTTCAACCACAGCGTGCTAGAATTGAAAGCCCGGAATTTATACAGAGTGGGCTTCAGCCTTCTTCCTCCCCCGAGTTTTTAATGCTGCATTTAGTTCTCACCTACTTTCTCTGCTCCACTAGAGCTATAAATTCATGAAGAAACTCATTGTAAAGGTTGTTGATTAGTTATCAGAGAATTGAAATTAGTTTCTTTTGAGACACAGTATCTGTGTAAAGTTGTAAGATAGGCTGAGGAATATGATTTCAGACTGAGTATTCGGCTATTGGAATTTTTTTACTTGACTGGTATTACTATTAAATATGACAAGCACATTTCTTTGGATCCTGATCTAAAGCAGCGGTGATGTTTTCCTTTCTCTTTGTTTAATTCATTTCATTTCGTTTCTACTGGCTTGCATCAGAATATTGGCATAGGATTTACCTTTGTTATGTACCTTATGTTTCTGCTCTCCTTGCCTTTGATGTTTTCTGCTATATGTGTGATCCAAGAATTGATTTCAGTTAATTTAACCAGTGTAGTGGATGTTATTGCCTGCTCTCTGATGTATGAATTAAATGAATTAGTTCTTAGATGTTTCTTATTAAGGATTTAGCTGGAAGATTTGGGAACACTGGGGATTAGAGTTAGCCCTGTCCACTAGGATCCTTGTGTGACCAGCTGGTCTTTAACTTTGTGTTCTCAAACTTTACTGTTCCTCCTCTCTTATCATTCCATATCACACAATCATCTTTAAGATCCAATGTTTTAGATGAATAGCCCAATTGAAAGCTTGCACATTGGATAGTAAGCAAATCCTTTCTTGACTCCATTTCCCAATGGTTTTTAATATTTCCTAGATCATTTCACCTCTTCCTTATCCCTCTTTGCTCATCCTTGTCTTACATTGAACCCTTCCTTCCTGATAACCAACAACCAAACAAACAAACCCTGTGCCTATAACTAGCCTAACATCTTAAACCTTTAGCTTCAAATTCATATACCTTTGACATATAATAGAGAGATCCCTCTCTGGACCCAGGAGGGCTAGATCCTGAGTTATGAAAGTGGTTTGATGTTGTCTCATCTTACAGTCTTGCCAATCTGGCCAAAACATGGGAACCCCAACAGAGAGTTCAAAGTCTCTCTCTCTGATCTTAGGTCTTTAACTTTGTGTTCTAAATCTTTAATGTTTCTTGTTTGAAGAGTTAGCCTTTGGATTTTAGAATCACAGGTGGTCAATGGTATGCCCTGTCCCTGGATCTGATTTCTAAAGGTCACCTTGGATGGTTTCCTTGCTTTCACCTTCTCTCTTACCATTTCATATCACACAATCATCTTTAAGATCCAATGCTTTAGATGACTAGCCTAACTGAAAGCTTGCACATTGAATAGCAAGTAAACCCTTTCCTGACTCCATTGCCCAATGGTCTTGAATTTTCCCTGGGGTATCTCTCCTTTGCATAAAACCCTCTTTGCTCATCCTTGTCTTATATCAAACCTTTATTTCCTGATTCCCGACAACCAAACATACATCAAACAAACAAACCCTGAGCCTTATAACTAGCCTAATATCTGAACATTGACGCTTCAAAGTCATATACCTTTGAAATATCATAGAGAGACCCCTTTTTGGACCCAGGAGGGCTAGATCCTAAGGTCTGAAAGTGGTTCTGATGTTGTCTCATCTTTTGGTCTTGCCAATCTGGCCAAAACATGGGAACACCAACATAATGGCGACTCCACTGGGGAAAAATCTGAGAGCCTATAACTAATAACATTGTATGTCTCCCATTGTCGTCACCAACATAATGGCGACTACACTGGGGAAAAATCTAAGAGCCTATAACTAATAACATTCATATTTCTCCCATTGTCGTCACCAACATAATGGCGACTCCACTGGGGAAAAATCTGAGAGCCTATAACTAATAACATTCGTTTGTCTCCCATTGTCGTCACCAACATAATGGCGACTCCGCTGGGGAAAAATCTGAGAGCCTATAACTAATAAAATTCGTCTATCTCCCATTGTTGTCACCAACATAATGGCGACTCCGTTGGGGAAGTTGTGTGCATTTCGCCTTAAACATTATTAGGCACTCAAAAGACCCAAGATCTCTAGTTAGATTGGCATTCAATTGCTGATGGTGGACAGCATCCTGCTTCAGAAATTCAAATACATCCACCTGGTGACTCCACACTCCATAACTCTCAAAGAATCCACTAGAGGAAGAACCTGAAATATGGCCAGGCCTCATAGAAGGGTAAAACACATGGGTTGGAATTGGTTTAAAGAATTCATTTTTTTCTTCTACCACTATGTTCTGTCCTACTTTAAGCCTGATCAAATCTACAAAGATGAGACCCACACTGAATATGGGAAAGATCTCAAGCCTCAGCCCTCAGACCATGAGCAGACCTATACTCCTATGAAGAACCTAGTGGAACAGGAGGCTCATGTTGTATCTCCCACTCCTAAAGAAGCTTCAAGTAGCCATGAGCCCATTGTTATACCACCTACACCTACAAAGGTCATAGAAAGATATAAGCCTCTGGTTTTACCTCTTATTTTCCAACGCCTTCCTTCAGAACTTATAAACCAGCTGCTTCTTTTTTATGGAGAAAGGAAAGGTGCCACTACCGAAGAACATGTGAAAAGCCTCGAGGATTTACTCGAATTGTATGAAATAGAAGAAGATGATGTGTGCATTAGAATGTTTGCCTTTTCATTACAAGGAAATGTTAAGAGTTGGTTCAAAGGCCTTCCAGTGGCAAGCATTTTCAGCTTTAACCAATTTTCTCAAGTTTTCCTTGATAAATGGGCAGCCCCTAAGAATGATCTCCTCATCCTAGGAGAGTATCAAAATTTTAAAAGGCGGCCAGGAGAGACAATACAATAATTTTTGGCCAGGTTCAATAAGGTATATCACGTAATATCTGCTAACGTAAAACCACCCTTGGGATGGGCTCTACTGCACTATCCTAGTTCTTTTGACCCCGAGGTGGAATTCCATATAAGAGAAAGAGAACCTTGAGCCTGGAGGAAATGCAAGAGGTAGAAATTACTGTCGAACACAACATGAAGTGCAGGGAGGAAAGGTTAAAGGCTAAAAAGAGAGACCGAGCAAGGCAAATAAGGCAGCTCTCTTTAGAAAGCAAGCTGGAAAGATTGATAGAGACTGCCAACACCCTGCTGAACACAGAAGAGGAAGAGTATGAGGATGAAACCAGAGAGGATGATTGGAAGAGACCTGCACCTTGTCCTCAAGAAAAAAAAACCCTACCACTGCAAGACAGAAGCCACATGCAAAGCATGTATGATGAACCTGAGTTTGAATCAGGAAATGAACTTGCAGACTATTTTGAAGAAAGACTTGCTGAGAGTCATGAAGACTTGATTGGTGAAAATTATTACAATTATGATTTCTCTGAGGTTGACCTATCTGATGATGATTTTTTCCAAAGGGAAAATGAGCTTGCAGGGCTATCATCAGTGGTTTCATGGGAGGAATATCATGACCATCAACTTCAAGAAAATGATGAGCCAATGCAGGCCATCTATGATACTGATGAAGAAAGCGTTGAAAGCATGATAGCAGATGAATATTCATTGAATATTCACTTTGTTACGTACCAGACCATTAGTAGTAACTTCAAAGAATATGGAAGCTAGCATCTCTTCAGCACAGAGGACAAGGAAGAAACGCATGAAGAAAATCTTGAGCAAGATGAATATCTAGAGCCTTCGCCTAAAAGGGTCAAGGTAATAAAAGCAACCCCTGCTCAAGATTATGTTAATTTTTTCACAGATTTTAGTTCACTCCAGCAGAAATGGCCAAGGTCAGAAGAGGATAGCCCTGCCATATGTGATGAGCCCTCCAATTCAGGCTGCAGTGAAGATGAGGGAGGCCTTCTTTCCCACAGACATCTTTGTCTTGATCCAGTGGATGAAGAGGTATTCCTGGTTGATGCCAATATACCAAATACTCCCAACCAGGAAGAGGAGGAGTGTGATTACAAAGGCCTCTCTGCAGATGCAGTAATCGAAGCTACTCGGGATGCAAACAGCCTACCAGTCATGGAAGGCTTTAAAGAAGAAAGTATATACCATATTTTTTTTGATCCTATGGCGGAATACATGGAGGCCTTGATTGGCTCAGCTTCTCAAGAATCAATCCTTTGCAAGAGCCAGATACACCAAAAGTGGTCACCACTCGTGGTGGCCTCAGTTTTGAAGACCCACATGCAGCGAACCCTGTGGTTATCTCTGACAGGCAGTTGGTGCTCATATCCTTTTTTGTTACTGCTTGACTGGCTGCATTGGCATTATTATATCACCTAGAGCATCAGATATTTCCAGGTTAGAGTAGGGTAGGTAGGAAAATCTCAATAAAGCTCAGTCTATGAGCATGTAGTTAGTTGTTTTTAATTTCTGAAAAGTCCAGCAAGTCAGACAGTCTAATCCTAGCTTCACTGTTTTCAATTTCTATCTTAGAATGTAGAGAAGAAATCTACTAGACAGTGTAACCCTAGAATATGTAGTTTAGGTAGAGGAACATATGAGACCAACAGTCTAATCTGGTCTCATGGAGTAATAAGGGTAGAAGTAGAATAGGTTTATTTTCCTTTTTGTAAAAATTGATGATGTAAAGGGTCTGCAAGTCCAAAATGCACCCAAAGAAAAAATATTAGGACTATAGTGTGGGTAGGTAGTTGTTTGGGAGAATTTTACTGCTGATATGATGTCTTCATGATTTGTGGCAGCTGATCCAAGAAAGAAAATGGATGGGTCAAGTAACAGGCATCTGGCCTACACCAAAGATCACTATCTGAATTCTTGACTCCTTCAAGAAGAAGCCATCCCCATGTGGAGCCACTGTTAGCCCCCTATAAATTTTTTGACAAGCAAACAGGGGGCTAAAATGTTTTTGAGCCTTCAAGGAATGCATTTCCCTCTGAAAAAAAATCATCCTTGAAGCCTCCTTATGCCCTTGTCCTTTGATAAATCCCCACTCTTGTTTCTAGTTATAAAGCCTCTCTGATTGTGAAGAAATGCCCAAAAGGCCTCCTCCTTTTTCGCCTTATATCATCCCTTCTAAACCTCTGCTTCATCCCCTTTTACTCCTCTCTTTTTCCACCATCAACCCTCTAAACCATCTCAAGTTCCCTTTTAAACCCTTCAAATAATCTTTGTTTGGTTTAATAAACCCTTTTCCTCTCCATCGTTACCCTTTCCTGGCCTTGAAATGCACTAAAAAGGGGCAAAAACAAACTTTCCAACTTACATCATGGCCTAGCCCCTTTCCTGCCAGCTCGCAAACCACTTCCCCACGTGACCCCATGCCAAAACTAGGCATAAAGGCTTGAAGCTCTAATCGCAATCGCAACTTTCGAAGGAGCACGTTTCTTTGTTATATGAAAAACTCTGATGCAATTGGGTTTTGGTCTTTAAGGCCTTTGCCGCATTCTGCACCGTTGATCTATCGTTTGATCAGACGGCCCGACACTAATCACACTCCTACTCCGATCTCAATCAGAACTTTCACCATGCCACTCCTCGTTTCCCCCCGATTGCGACTCCCCGATAAAATCACAGCCGTCCATCCACTTAGAATCGACGTCCCAGATCCTGTCGCATCACATCCTGCCGCCCCATTCTTTTCCCCGCTGATCCAATCTCCGTCGTTGATCTAGACCTAGATCCAATGGATAGCGCTCAATCGCTCCCATCACAATCACAAGTTCTAAATGTGCCACCCGACTACATTCGCCGATTGTGATCCACCGATCCCATCCTAGTCGTTGATCCTCCCGTTGATCCGACGGCCCGCGCTCTCCCGCTTCAATCGTAATTGCATTTTTCAGTTGCTACCACCTTCTGCCCTTTGCAATTGTGATCTCCCCGATCCAATCTCGACCATCTGTTAGTCCGAGATCCAACAGCATAAACCAATCGGACCATCATTCAATCGGATAGCCGACCCTCCCATTTCTCCCTTCTGATTGGATCGTAGCCGTCGATCTCCTTACGAGATCCGACGGTCCTGAATGAATCGACCTTCGCCCATGCCGGGTCCCACCACATACGATCATTTTCATTAATTTTTCATTCATTTTAATGCATTCCACCCAAATTCATAAACCATCCCACTATTTAATCTTCGCTGTCGACCTTTGTCACCAGACCATGATTGAACGGTCCACGAGCATTTCCCCACCGAAAACCTATTAGTTGCAGTCCACATCATATCACTGCATTGTTCACCATTGTTTCATCTAAAACCACTGTTTCTACCACCGCCACACTATCATCCTTCCCACCCTCCATGGCCATCCTTCCCTATGCATGGATTTCATAACAGAATTGTGTGTTTTTGCAGGGTACGAGCGGCAGAAAACCGCCATGATTCACAGTCTTTGTACAATTACAGAGAAATAGGAAAGGACCATTTTCAAGAGCTAAAATCATGAATAAGGGTCTGATAAGACGTTATTACAGGGCTCGCATTAAAAGAACAGAGTTTAAACTTTGAAAAATCTTCCCCAGAGCCATTAAAGCACAGATTTCGTAGTCAGAGGCAAACGAGGAAGCGACAAAGAGTATCAGTGGAAAAACGGATTGCTTAAGTCCTTTCATTGAAGATTTTGAGCCTTAAACCAATGATTTGAAGGCAGAGTACCAGATCGAAGACATCATGGATCACACGAAAGGCCCAGTGCACAGATTAATATGTCATCAGGGTAGCTACATCAGCAGAACGTTCTTACCTGTGAAAGGACAAAGCACCCATATTGTTTCCTTTATTTACCATGTTCCTGAAGAAAATTCAGCCTTGACCACAGTCCTAAGCTACCAGAGCATTTTTTATGTAGTATGGTGTACTTCACTGTCATTTATTTATCTTTTTTTAATTCACCAAAGGTGCTACAGAGTACTGCAACCAAAGTACATCAGGGGCATACCTGGAGTAAATAGAAACCTGAAGAAGATCATTCTTTCATCCAAGGAGTGCCAGAGATAAATGTGTAGAATTTAAAAATGAATGGGCTTCGGCCCTCTTTCTTTTCTGAGTTTTAATTCTTCATTTAGTGTTTCACCTACCTCCTCTGCTCATCTTTCAGCTATAAAAATCAGGAAGAAACTCATTGTAAAGGTTGTTGATTGGTTATCAGAGAATTACAAGTTGTTTCTTTTGAGACATAGTCTCTGTGTAAAGTTGTAAGATAGGGTGAGGAAGATGTTTTTAGACTGAATATCCAGCTATTGGTAATTTTTTACTTGACTGGTGTTGCTCTTTAATATGACAAGCACATTTCTTTGGATCCTAATCTAAATCAGCGGTGATGTTTTCCTATCTTTGTATTTGTTTTATTTAGCAGTTCACCTCATTTCATTTCTACTGGCTCGCATTAGAAATCTGGCATAGGATTTACCCTTGTTAGGTACCCTATGTTTCTTCTCTCCTTGCCTTCAATTTTTTCTGTTATATGTGTTATCTAAGGTTCGATTTCAATTAATTTAACCAGTGTAGTGGATGTTATTACCTGCTAGCTGATGTATGAATTAATGAATCTGTTCTTAGATGTTCTTGTTAGGATTTAATTGAATGAATTGGGAACACTAGGAGGTCTAGAACTTTGTCTCTATCTCACTAGGATCCTTTTCAGTTAATTGAACCTTTTCTAAGATCCCTCAAGCTAGAGGCCGAAGCATTGAGAGTTCAAAGTCTCTCTCTCTCTGATCTCAGGTCTTTAACTTTGTGTTCTAAATCTTTAATGTTTCTTGTTCAAAGAGTTAGCCTTTTGATTTTAGAATCACAGGTGGTCAATGGTATGCCCTATCCTGGATCTGATTTCTAAAGGTCACCTTCGATGGTTTCCTTGCTTTAACCTTCTCTCTTACCATTTCATATCACACAATCATCTTTAAGATCCAATGCTTTAGATGACTAGCCCAACTAAAAGCCTGCACATTGAATAGCAAGTAAACCCTTTCCTAACTCCATTACCTAATGGTCTTGAATGTTCCCTGGGGTATCTCTCCTTTTCTTAAAACCCTCTTTGCTCATCCTTGTCTTATATCGAACCTTTATTTCCTGATTCCCAACAACCAAACATACATCAAACAAACAAACCCCGAGCCTTATAACTATCCTAATATCTTAACACTAAAGTTTCAAAGTCATATACCTTTGACATATCATAGAGAGATCCATCTCTGGACCCAGGAGGGCTAGATCCCGAGGTCTGAAAGTGGTTCTGATGTTGTCTCACCTTTTGGTCTTGCCAATCTGTCCAAAACATGGGAACACCAACAACTGCAACTGAATAAAAATATACAATGAGGCTATGGCAGATCTAAAATAGTGATGCCCTCCTTTGATAATTCTCTTCAGCAGAAGGTTGGTCCCTCTACTCAAGAAAAATCCTTCTAATGAGCCCAAATGGCTCTCCCAACAACTTCCTTTGAAAATAACGCAGTTTCTGCCCAAGACTGCACTGTGAGAGATGGTGAGTGATTGGCTTGATGCCAAATTTCTAAGAGGAAGACCCAGAGTCTCCTCTACTGCTCCTCCAAAATATAGACAATATCTCCACTGAAGACAAGCCAAGGAAGACTCTATGAATTCCTCTATTGCTACTCCCAGCAACACAACATTAATATGCTGCAGAGATAATGTTGTAGCTGCAGAGATAAGCTTGGCCAAATGCCAGAATGAGGAAATGAAGTCCAAACCCTCTCCTTCCTTGAGGATGAGGTAGGTATTCCCAAACAGGAACACCCTTGGATGAAGAACACTACAAACCCTGCTAAAAAGCCCGGGGATGCAAGTCTTTGCAGACCCTACGAAAATACTAAGCCAATGCATAATCAAAATGGGCTGCCATCTCCTCCTTATAAAGCAAAGGAAAATTTCTCACCATGGGTCCCATTCACACTTGCTTCTTTCTCAAGCAAGTGAAGCCTCCACTAAAATTGTGTTGTCCAAGTAGGTGCAATGTATCTAGGCAGTTTTAGTTTACTTGGTCAAAATGACTAGACCATTCTTGATCCAATCCTGTTCACACCATGTGGTGCTCAATCCAACTAATTTATTATCCCTCCTTTCACACAAGGAGTGTTATTTCTCAATAAAAAGGGTTTAAGGTGTATCTTTACCCATTTTATTTAACAAAATAAAAATATGCTAACTATAATTTTCCATTTTAGCTTGAGGCTAAAAATGGGAACATTACAGTCCTCCCCTCCCACATGTTTCTTGCCCTCAAGCAACTGCATAGAGATAAAAAAAATTATCCTCCTATTCTTGTGGCCTCTTCATCAATAGAACCCACATCAAGGTATGCAATAAATTTTTCCTCCATGTATCCCTCCAAGTATGTAGAACCAAAGAATACATCATGAGAAAATAGAAGGTGCAAGTGGAAATCTCCATGTGGTTCAATGGCCTCCTCAAGGTAGGAGTGATGAAAAACATGGGAATTATTATTCCCAATGAGTGAATCCTTCACCCATGCAATCATCCATATTAAATGAGCCATCCTAAGTAGCCCAACCAAGTAGTCCTCAACCCTGGATCTATGCAATATGTTGGGGATGAATGGAGAGTTTATATTTTTCCATTCAAGTAGTTTCTATCTCCATTTATGATAAGTGTGAGGGGGTTGCTGATATTGGGCTGAAATTTCATGGCCTCCATAATTGTCCCAAGCCTCCCCACAACATGAATCAACCATGAAGTGCCTCCTCCAATAACGCATTCTCTCCCAATAGCTCCTCCTATGCGAAGAGAAAAGTAGTGACATGGCAATCATGGTATGCCCATGGTTTCTCCTGAAACATACAACACGTGAAGAAGGGAGAATCATAATCCCAATGGGCTATCCCAAAACATAAAACACTCTCCCAATAGTGATCCTTGTGAGTGGAAAAACATCAGCAATACAAGGATGCAACATGCTATAGAAACAAATTGTCACAAGACAACTAGAGAGTGGGTCACTACTCCATTCATGGGATGAACGCAGTGCACCTCTTTCCTGCATAAAAAATAAAAACAAAAAGTTCTTTTCCAGCCACTTTTTTTCTGCCACAAACATCTCATAAGATGGAAATATGAAAGTACAAATTGGTGCCAATGGTGCACACCAAGAAATATGTGGCTTCCCCCACAGCCCATCATAAAAATAGCCACTCCCATTGCTGCAATGGGCCACATGTACACCATAATAAGGAGAATAAGGAGATGTGATCATCCTTAGCTCATCAAGCTGCTCATATAATGTAAATAAAGATAAACCAAAATGAGAACATATACCTTCTTTACCATGTACTCTGGTCCTTGGGCTGAAATGGCTCATCTGAATGCTCTCCCTCACCTCTAATGAGTAAGGAAATGGTTGTTAAAACCTCTCAAAAATCATCCAAGCTATGCATTTGTCCATATTCTGATATAAATCATGTTGAATTTCCTCCCGAATGAACTCTTCTAGCAAAGCAAGTTATGCCTCATAGTGCATAGCTAGAAAGTCCACATGTGCTGCATGCAATAATTTCTCCTTGAGACTAGAAGCTCTAGCCAAGAAGATTCTACCACAACAATAGATGACCATATCATCCACCATGTAACTGTCATCATCATTCGAGTCATCCAAAATCATGCATGCACCAAGATCTTGGGAATACTCAACCAAAAGTTGAGTCCTCCAACCTGGATCCATCCTCCTCATAGACAGCGCTGGTGATCTGCAATGTGATGCTCCCCTCATACTGCTGCATGCTAATTTGACATCCCCCATGCCAAATTCATCCTCCAAGATGCTGCCATGCCAATCATACAGCTGATCATGCTCAAATAATAATGGTGATTCTGGGAACCTAGTCTCCCATAAGAGACTGTCATCCAAAAGAAATCTCCCGATCCTCGACAATGTAAGCATGTGTAACCTCCATCTACTCCCATGTGTGAAATAATCCTTCCAAAAAGGAATTATCCTCCTCCTCATAAAATTTGTGGAGCAGTCATGCTTCATCATGAAGATGAAATCCTCGATCCCTGCAGCAAACTCTGTCAGCGCAGTATAACTGGTGAGAGTGGGTGATAATGAAAATGAGAGTGTCTCCCTTCTCCTTGGGCTTATCCCAAACTCTCTGTGATGTGTTGGACTCCTCCAATGTCTTCACCTATCTGGAATCCAAGAGTGGTGAACTGTATGTCAATATGCCTCTCATCCACTCTAGATCAGGTGGCCTCCCATGTGGAATGCCTCCATATAGTGATACATCAAGCTCGGAAGTGGAATGAATGTATAAGAGGACTGATTTTTCCCTCTCCTCACTGCGTTGTACAGTATCTCTCCCATGTGCAAAGAATTTCTGGAATAGATAAGGGTGTATCAACCCTTTGTTGGGGTTCCAATGTTTTGGAAGATTTGGCAATACCAAAAGATGAGACAACATCAAACCACTTTGGGGCCCTAGGATCTAGCCCTCCTGGACCCGGAGAGGGATCTCTCCAAATAGAGCAAGAATGATATATCTTTGAAAGCTCAAATTGAGATATTAGGCTAGGTATGAAGCAAAAATGGGGGGTTTAAATGATTTGGTTGGTTGGTTGCTGGATTGGTCAGGAGATCATAGACTGAGAAAGCAATGGAAGGAAAGGAGCAGAGCAGAAGGATGTTTCAGTCAAAGAGGATAGGTCAAAACTGTGCTATCCATTGGGCTATGGAGTCGTGAAAGGAGAATTACTTGCAACCACTAGCCAAGGCTTTCAGAGGGCAAGTCATCTAATACTAAAGGATCTTTTAGATTAGATGGTGGGGTGGAACATTAAGGAAGGAAGGTGGAAGAAGGAAAGACAACCAAATTTCTGTCTATAGATCAGGTCAGAGGTCATTTAACTCCAGACCTGCTTGGACATACTCGAAGGCAGCTCTCGAAGGGGGACAAAGGGGCTGCTTATAGATCGGACCAGAGGTCATTTAACTCCAGGTCTGCTTTAGAAACTCGAAGGGAAAATAGAGATAGGATTGACGAAGAAACATCCAAGCAGCAAACCCACATGTTCATACATCAGCCAGAAGGCAATAACATCCACTGCACTGGTTAAATCACATGAATTCGCTCTTAGATAACACATAAAGCAGAAAACATTACAGGTAGGGAGAGCAGGAAACATAGGGCACCTAGCAAGGGTGAATCCTATGTTATACTTTTGTTGCCTACCAGAAGAACATGAAACAATATGAAAATGTAATAAACAGAGTTAGGAAAAACATCACCAATAGTAATAGACCAGGATCCTGTGAAAAGTGCTTTGATTAATTGATGCAAAACCAGTCATGTACACTGAGCTCAATGGCTAATATAGTCCAGAATTTCTCCTCCCAGCCTATTACATACAACTACTCTGCTACTCCCTCCCACGACTGTTCTAACAGTCAAGCATGAATCTCTCTAACAACAACTGCCACAGCAAGGCAACAACAACAACCTTTACAATATGTTCTTGGGGATTCTTGTAGGAGAATGAGAATAACAAGGGTAGATACAAATTAAATGAGTCTCATTAAGACAGAATGGCGGAGGAGGCCAAGCCCATTCTGCTTAATGGTGTTTTTCTCTACTCTATAGACTGTTTGGAGACGTCTGTCAGGTCGAGATCGACCTCTGATATGTTCTTTAAGTCCTTACGGTGGTCTGGAACTCTGTGCTGCCTTCTGGAATAAATGAACTAGTTGAAAGATATGCAAGGCCGCTCCATACCTCCATTACTGCTACCTGACTATCTTAAATGAGCTTCAGTCGGTGTAATTAATCGTTTCAGGGCTCGACGAAGCATGGAGATTTCTTGTAGGAAGGTGCACGTTTGGAGAAGAGTACCCTGCTGATATTAAACACAGATAAGACTTTAACACTATGCTTGGATCTTCAAACTGCGCATTTTCCTTTGAATGCAGGATTATAATTGTTAATCTTCAATTAACTGGCTTGAATCCCTCAAATCCATCTCTATTGTTTCGCTTGGCTGCTAAACTAGCCTCTCTATGCTAACTGAACCATCAAATAAAACTATTACAAACTCGGGCAGTGGTGATGGAGAAATGCTTTGGAGGCCTGGAGGAACAGTGGCGGAATAGTGAAAACAGTAGAAGTAATGGAGAAAGGCAGAAGAAAAAGCTATTAATGTAAAACCCAAAGGTTAAACATTTGGGCGAAATACAAAGGAAATAATTGGAAGAACAATGAAGCGGGAGGGAAGAATAGCACGATGTGGGACCAGGGCTAAAATGCAATCGCAAATCGCAAATCGCAAAAAAGGGAGACGGGAGTAGAGCGGAGTGATAACACAAAGCTTGCGATGCGATGGGGGAAATCCTTTGTAAAACTGAAATATAACGTTTTTCCCATTTACCAAGGGAAAACCCTTTATTATATGAAAAGGAATAAGGTATAGTACGGTGGGACCCAAGGGCGCAGATCGCAAATTGCAAATAGAGAAAGTGCGATGGGAGAAAATGCGACTGGCGGAAAGTGCGATGGCGGCAAGTGTGACGGGCGATCGCATCGCAAATATTTGTGACGCGATCAGATCGCATCACAAATATTTGCGATGGATCAATCAAATACATATGATGAAACTGCGATATGCGATAAGTGTGATCGGGCGGAGTTGCGACATGCGACGGGCGGAAAGTGCGACGGCGCGATCGGTCGATCGCATCGCAAATATTTGCGACGCAATCAAATCGCATCGTAAATATTTGCGATGGATCTAACAAACACAACCCTTAAAAAAATGCGATCTACGATTTGCGATGGGCGCCTTAAGGAGCAGCGCTCAGTCACAGTGCTCGGTTACATGGGGGAAAAATATAACGGGGCTAGGGAAAAGGGGCTAAGCCCTTTTATATATGGGGGAAGTGGGTTTATAACACTTTAACGGATTTTAAAGCCCATAAAGGGTAACGATAAGGGAGAAAAGGGGATTCTGGGTGAACAAAAGGGTAAGAAGGGAAAAATAAAGGGGAATAGAGGGGAGAAAGATAGAAGCTAAGTGGGGGTTGAAATAAGAGGGAAAAGGGGGCCTTTGAGCGTTTCTTCACATAACAGAGAGGCTTTATAATAGGAATCAGCAGAGGGGAATTATCAAAGGATAAAAGACACATGGAGGCTTCAAGGATACTGTGTTTTCAGAGGAAATGCATTCCTTGAAGGCTCAAAAAAAATTTAGCCCCCTATTTGCTTGTCAAAAATTTCATAGGGGGGCTAACACCCTTGATGTTGATCCTTCTCTTCCTCCTCCATCTCACAATCCCCACAAGTTGCTGCAATTGACTTTGGAGTTGTGCCATGGTTCCCACATGTTAAAATACTTGGAATCCCTTGCATAGAAACAAGGACTCTTCTCATGGAAGCAATGGCTCCCCTTTCACCTCCATGTGGTGATGGATCTCCTCCCAACATGACAACGTTGTTGGTTCTCTTGTGCCCATCCTCCCCATCAATAAATGAGATTACCTCATCATTAAGGAGTGACCCTAGATCTTGGTCATCTCTTGAAGGAAGTACCTCCATGACTTCACAAATAGGAGAGTGCCCTTCATATAATAGGGATATTACCTTTAGCAAGTCATCATACACATTTTCATCCCTTTCAGAAATATGGAATGGAGTTTGTTTCATGGTTCTCTCCCATGCATGCAAAGTTTTTGATGTTTTTTTACAAAGAGATTCACAATGATTTTCATCAAATTCTTCCACCAACCCTTCAGTGAATCCATCATGTGATTCTAAATTTGCATGATAGCATGAAATAGAATTTTCAAACCATAAACCATGAGCCATACCTTTGAGTTGTAGCGTTGCTGCTCCAATGGCCTCATCTCCTTCCTCCACCCTTCCGACAGTGCAAGTGGGCAATGAACTGCGCTGTAGATCTGCATGTGTGGCTGAATGCTCACACCCAACGTGGTCACAACTAGGGCTTGCTTCATCCACAAACCCTCTCAGAAAATCTTTCCAATTTTCCCTTTCTTTCTCCTTAAGATCTCCAATGATACCCTCCAAGGTCTAGAAAAGAAGAAGGGAAACCTCCTCTTTCGTCATTCCTCTTTTTCTGTACATCTCCTCTTCTAAATGAAGAGCTTCTCCTTCTAATGGCATTTTATCTTGGGCAGCACAACTGTAAAGTTCCCTTCTTAGGAATATCAAAAATCTATTCCAGAGATTGACTGCAGGGGCATTTACTGGATATGTCACCTTTGAACAAAGGATGAGATCCAGAGGCTACCTGGCCATCTATAGACTCTATCTATAGAGTTTGAAATCTTCCTCCTTTAGGTATTCATCACTTTGGCTTGAAGCCATAGGCTGAGACAAAGATCATGCTTTGATACTGTTGATCATAATCATCTTCCAATAATATTTTCACGGGCAATACGGCCTAAAATTTTTCGAATTTCCCCTTGCAGACTTGAAAAATATTTTTTGTGCCCATTGCTGCCATTTCCCACCTCCAAAAAACTTCATCAAAGGT
>JAXQQM020060842.1:0-46787 GCA_034641835.2 Pinus albicaulis | reverse complement strand
GTTGTAATCTTCAACACATATTTGGAATGCAAACAAGTAGCAAGTATTGTCCGATAGAAATTACTATTTTATAGGTAAGTAAAAGCCCTTGTTTCCAGTAATTCTCATCATATTCCTAATAACCATCAAGGTAAGTTTTCCTTGTAGTAGGGACCAATATTTGTGTGGTAATTCGGACAATGGCATAATTGGCACCACAAGGTTTCATAACCACAATACATAAGGTACCTGCCATTATGTCATTATATCTGGCCTAGTAAGGGAGAAACACTGTACATTTTAGGTCACATTGTATCATACCTTGTATTGATATACTGGCAACACACACCTTCAGGCAAGGTTCATGGCATCACTTGTGCAACCCTTTCATGACACTGTACTCCACCCTGGTAAAATCTTATCATAACTAGGGTAAGACATGTTGGCACTAAGACATTTATAACATTGAAATTTGTAATTATAAATATTGCACATAGACTTTAGTAGCAGTTCACATAATTCAAAATATCAGTTATACAATAATTCATGGAATTTCTTGCTATAGCAACATATTATGGGAAGATATTGGACAATGTTGATACATAATTATTTCTACAATCTAATGGCTATAGGGATTGGCTACGAATACCTAGAACTTGATAGAAGGCTTGCGAAGATATATCAAATCAGCTTCCCAATCATCTCATCTCAAATGCCTTCATCTATGGGGTAACGATCCCTCTATGAATTACCAAACAATTGTGGATGATATCATGTTGTTTTGTAAAGTCACCCTCTGTGAACTTTATAAAGTTAAAATATATCCTTCATGAGCTTATGCAAGCCTCTAGAACCCTGATAAATAATAATAAATCAAAAGTTTTATTTTTCAATATCCATGTTTCCATCCAAACCTTCCTATATCACTCCCTAGGCTTTGGTATTGGATCCCTATCAATCAAATATTTGGGTATGCCTTTGGTTGTCAAAACCTTAAGAACTACCAGTTGGAAAGATTTTCTTTAGAAAATCCAAATGAAGCTCAATGGGTGGGATTTTAGGTCCCTAAATCTAGTTGGTAGAGTGATTCTTTTGAAAGTTGTTCTACAATCCATTTTGATTTACCAACTCTCGGGCACTGCAACTCCCAAATCATTGTGTATTTCCATGATAGAGATTTTCAAAAAATCCCTCTAGAGAGGAGCCCAAAAGGCTAAGAAATGGGCCCTGGTTTCCTGGAACAATTTTATAAATCCGAACTTGGAAATAAGTTTAGGTCTCATAGATCCGTTGATCCTAAATCAATTTCTCGGGGCTAAGTTGTGTTGGAGATGGTTAAAGTGTGGCTTTGACTTATGGAAGAATAAATGGACTAGAAAATATATAATTTCAAGCTCATGAGAAGGAAAATTAAGACATTCAAATACCCTAAGGGGTTCATCAACTTTGAATATGGTGCCAAATAATAAATATCTCATTAGACAACATTTCACCCGTACAACCATTGAAATTTTTTTATAGAATTGAAAATCATGGAATCATCTAAAATTTAGTTCATTTACAATTCAATATGTTCAACAAAATTTGTGAAAGAGATGGTTAACAATTTTCTTACAAGTATTATTGCCATTGACAGAAGATAGAGAACGTGAGAAAGATCATCTTCTTAACATTGATGGTATTGTATTGCTCCCTTACTCTGCACCATTCTATTGGGATTTCATTTCTCCAAAATCTTCTTCATAAATTAGAGCTTGAGGTTTACCAAGAGCTACACAGAAACAAATCCCATATCATTTCATACTGGAAATAATTTGACAAAATAGAAATAAAAAAAGGGAATGGAAGGTATGTGTTTAGTAAAGAAACTCATGATTTAGATATGCAAGATCAAAGTTAAACAACACAACACATTGAAGAGTAATGAACATCCCAACAAAGCACTAGCCCTTGTCCAATACCACTATCCTTATATAAATATGTTACGAAACTTCAACATAGTAAGGCCCAGATTCGTGGTGTTTCCTACATTCTGAATGCCAACATGGTTCCATGAAACTAGTCATTGTGATGCATGGTTATAACAATTTTGCTAAGAAAACACAAACAATGGGGACCTAAAAAACACGTCCACTGATGAATGGTAGCAATCATCAATGCACAACAAAAATTTCAAAATTTTGGACTCACACCATTCAAAAAATGAACCACATGTAACTTTATCACCTTAAAGAAAGCATGCTACAAAAATAAGAAAACCTAGGTTTCAACCATCTTGACCTGCTCCAGTTTACAGAGGCTCTAATCCTTGATGATTCAAAGCCTGAAAGTAGTAATTATAGCCACATTCTACAAAGAGTGTTCCTAAATTAAACAAATGAGCAGAAGATAGAAGATAAACCAATTATGTTAAGAAAACAAAAGCAATGGGGAATTCAAAAACATTTCCATTGATCAATGGTAGCAATAATCAATGCACAAAAACAAGTTCAAACTTTCGGACTCACACCATTCAAAAATTGCATCACATGTAGCTTTGTCACCTTAAAGCGGGCATGTTACAAAAACAAGAAAACCTAGGGTTCAACCATCTTGACCAGCTCTAGTTTACAAGGGGCTCCCATTCTTGATGATTCAAAACCTGAAAGGAGTAATGATAGGCACAGTCTGCAAAGAATGTCCCTAAAATGAACTGAAATAGTTTGTCTTACTTTAAATTCTCTTCAAAATCTATTTAGATATTGAATATTATACAAATTAAGTAATATTTTTTTCTCAGACAAAAGTATATAAAATCTGTTGTGAAACCAACTCCAAAAATAGAATAAAAGAGATATCAACGCCTTAGAAATAAGCCACTTCGAGGGGGAAACCTCCAATACATTACATGAATGAACAATTCTTAGATGATACAATTTACAAAACCTCCTTTCTATATATAGGAGTCCATGGGGCCATAATCTAATCCTAGTGGGCCACAATGTAATCCTAGCCGACCTAACAATAATAATTTAAGGGCACAATAATAACAAAATGGGGGTTACAAGGGTACAATAATAACAATAAGGGGGTTACACTAACAACAATAAGGGGTTATACTAGTAATATAGGGACCTAACATGCCCCTCTCCTTCACAAAAGTGTTGTCCTCAACGCTTGAGTAGCTCTGGGTGCTTCTGTATAAAATTCTCATCCTCCCATGTAGAATCTTCAGTGGGTAAGTTCTTCCACTTGATGAGATACTCTGAAATTGATCGATTCCGTAGCTGACGAGTTCTTGTTTCCATGACCGCTTCAGGTTCCAATATGATTTTTCCTTCCTCATCAATTTCTGGAAATATTGTTTGAACTGGAAGATTTTTACCTATAACCTTCTTTAAGCATGAAACATGGAAAACTGGATGTACTCGCGAAGAAGAAGGAAGCTCCAATTTGTATGCCATAGTACCAATCTTTTGCAACACCTTGTAAGGACCATAGTACTTTGGCGATAATTTATTATCCTTCTTAGCTTGCTTGAGGGACATTTGTTTGTATGGTTATAGCCGTAAAAATACCCAATCTCCTACATCAAAACTTCTCTCGCTGCGATGTTGATCTGCCTGTTGTTTCATTCGATTTTGTGCCAAATTCAGGTTATCCTTTAAGAGTTGGATAACTTCTTGCTGATGCTCGATGTGATCTTCCACTGCTTGAACCTTCGAATTTTCCCTTAAAGATGATGTGATGGATGGTGGATGGTATCCATAAAGTGCCATAAATGGGGTCATTTTTGCTGCAGTATGGAAGGAAGTGTTATACCACCATTCAGCGAGAGGTAACCACTTGACCCATTGTGTTTGTTTATCAGATACAAAACAACGAAGATATCCTTCCAAACATTTATTTACTATCTCAGCTTGACCATCAGATTGAGGATGATAAGATGAGCTATGAGCTAATTGAGTACCCAAACAAGAAAATAACTCCGTCCAAAAATTTCCAGTAAAAATGGGATCTCTGTCACTCACAATAACTCTTGGGCTTCCATGTAGCTTTAGAATTCTATCCATAAATGTACTAGCAACTGTACTTGCTTTAAATGGATGAGATAATTCACAAAAGTGTGCATACTTGGTAATTCTATCAACTACCACCATGATGACACTCTTTCCTTCAGACTTAGGTAAACCTATGATAAAATCCATTGAAATCTCCTCCTAACGTTGACTTGGAATGGATAAAGGTTGTAGAAGACCCGGGGTCTTAATTGTCTCAACTTTATTCTGCTGGAAAACCAAACATTCCGCCACAAAATTTTGAATATCAGATTTAAGGCCATCCCAAAAAAATTCTTTCTTCACCCCGTGGTAAGTTTTTAAAAATCTTGAGTGTCCTCCTAAAGGAGAAGTGTGCAATTCCAGAAGAATCTTTTGTTTTAGTTGGGAATTCTTACAAAGATATAAGCGATCTTTGTACCATAAGGAATCATTTTTCCAACTAAATGTATCAGATGTACTAGGATCTTGCCGCAACTTTTGAATGAGTGTCCATACATCTTTGTCCTTCTTCCATTCATCTCTTGCTTTGGTTATCCAATCTGGTTGGATAATAGAAATGGCACAAAGCAATGCCTCCACCTCTTCATTCTTTCTTGAGAGTGCATCTGCAACAACATTAAGCTTTCCTTTTATGTAGATTATTTCAAAGTAATAACCCAACATCTTTGTGACCCATTTTCGCTGCTCTTTTGAAGATAATCTTTGTTCCAAAAAGTGTTTAAGACTATCAAAATCAATTTTTACCTTGAAGTGTCTTCCCATTAGGTAAGTTCTCCATTTCTTTAGTGCATGCAGTATTGCTAACATTTCCTTCTCATAAATAGGTTTCTGTAAATACTTTCCTTTGATTGGATGACTTTCAAAAGCAATGGGTCTTCCTTCCTGCATTAAAACTGCACCAATTCCATTTCCTGAGGCATCAAATTCCACAATAAAGGTTTTTGTGAAGTCTGGCGTAGCTAAGACCGGTGCTAGGCACATTGCCTCTTTAAGATGTTCAAAGGCATTAGTTGCTTCAGGAGTCCATGAAAATGCATCTTTCTTTAATAATGTTGTAAGAGGTGCTGCTATTCTCCCATAATTCTTAACAAACTTGCGATAATACCTCGTTAACCCGAGAAATCCTCGCAACTTCTTTATGGTAGTGGGGACTTTCCATTCCTTAATGGATTTAATTTTGTTAGGGTCTACTTTAACACCCTCGTGAGATACAATATGACCCAGATATTCCACCTCTTGTACTCCAAAGAAACATTTGGAATTTTTTGCATATAATTGTTTCTCCTGCAATAGTTTGAGCACCCCGTCAACATGTTCAACATGATCCTTCCAAGACCTGCTGTAGATTAGTATATCATCAAAAAATACTAGCACAAATTTTCTAAGGAAGGGTTTGAAAATGGAATTCATCAACCCTTGAAAATGTAGAAGGTGCATTGGTAAGGCCAAAAGGCATGACCAAAAATTCATAATGACCCTCATGAGTTCGAAATGCTGTTTTTGGAATATCTTCAGTCTTCATTCTAATTTGATGATATCCTGAACGAAGATCCAACTTGGTAAAATAAATTGCTCCATGTAATTCATCCAATAACTCATCAATCACAGGAATGGGAAATTTGTCTTTAATGGTGAGCTTATTGAGCTCCCTATAATCCGGACACATTCGCCATGATCCATCCTTCTTGTGTACCAATACTACAGGAGCAGAGAAAGACCTTTGACTAGGTTGAATTATACCCGCCTCTAACATTTCTGCAATCATACGTTCAATTTCGCTCTTTTGGAAGTAAGGATATCTATAAGGCCTAATGTTTGGAGGAACACTTCCTGGAATCAAATGAATAGCATGATCATGATCACGAATGGGTGGGAGTCCTTTGGGAGTTTCAAACACCTTGGAATGATTGTCCAAGACTTGTTAGAGATCTGCAGAAATAGATGATTTTGATGTCGGAACTTCTAGTGAGCATAATTGTGCAATTACGCCTCGTTGTTCTTTCTTTAGAAGCTTTGTCATGACTTTAGAGCTTATTATCCTTCCCGGCTTCCCTTCAATACCCCGTAATTCGACTTCCTTTCCTTCTGAAAAAAATTTCAAGAAAAGTTCTTGAAAATTAAAAGTTACCGTCCCCAAAGATTGTAACCATTGTACTCCTAGTACAACATCAGCACCTCCCATAGGAATGGAAAGCATTGGACTAGTCAATACATATTCCCCCATGGTTAGCTTGATATTATGGCATTTTCCAGAGCAATTTATAGTTCCTCCATTTGCAACCATCACTTGGAATTCTGGTGCTGGGTATAGGAAACAATTTAATTCCTTGGCTACCTTACAATGAATAAAATTATGGGTGCTACCTGAATCAATCAACACTATTACCTTTTTCTTCCTGATATGTCCTTCTATCTTGAGAGTTTGAGGAGTGGTAATTCCTGCCAGTGCATTACACGATATGGTCGGATTCATTTCTTCCTCTTCTAGGGTTGGTTCCTGGTGTATATCCTCTTCTTGTTCATTTTCTTATTCCTCTTCACAATCTATGTAAAATAATTTCTTCTCAGCACACTTATGACCTTTAGTGTATTTGCTATCACAACTGTAGCAAAGCCCTTTTGCTCTTTTTTTCTTCCAATTTTTGTGGTGTCAACCTTGTAGGTTGTGGAAATCTAGGCGTAGCAACACTTCCTTCTTTATAGAATTGAGTGGTAGGCTTCCTTGTCGCCATAATTTTACATTCAACTTTTCTTGCCAACCCGAATGCCTTCTCCAATGAATCAGGTTCCAAAACACGAACTTCATTTTTGATGTTATCCTTTAGAGCACCTATGAAGAGATCAACCCTGTGTTCCTCTGGAATATCAGTTACCCTTATATTCAATTTTTGGAAGTCCTCAATGTGCTGCCCCACTAAACCCTTTTGTTTGAGATTTATCAATTGGCTAAAGAAGGTGTTTCTCTTCGTATCCTCATAATGTGCTATCATTTCCTCCGTAAAAATCGACCAAGTGACAATTTTTTTACGGGAGCAAAGCCATCGATACCATACAAATGTATTTTGTTCTAAATGTAAAGTTGCAATGCGTACCTTTTGTGTGTTTTGCACGTTATGGAGATCAAAATATTGCTCCATCCGTAGTATCCATGTTACAGGATCCTTTCCATCAAACTTCCTCATATCCATTTTTGGAATATGGTGGTTCTTCCCACCAACATTAGAGGTTATGAAATCACGATTAACATTTATTTTGTTCTCATCATGAGGTTCTTCTACTATATTTCCACCATTAGGAATCGTTTCTTGTTTTAAGCTTGTCATCAAGCCTTCCATGTATGTTTTTAGATCATTCTTCATGTTTTCCATGTTGTCTTTCATGTTTTCATCGATCTTAGCTTCCATGTCATCAATCTTAGCTTCCATGCCCACTTCCATGCCATCCATATTAGCTTCCAAACCATTCATCTTAGCTTCCACGCATTTCTTCAAACCATCCATCTTAGTTTCCATGCCTTTCTTCAAAACTTCCATTTCATTTTTTGTTGTTCTTTGCGAGAGCGAAATTTGTTGCACTTGCTCTTGTAATTTTGATATGTCATGTTGCCATTCTTTGTCTTCATGAGTCATAGTAGAGCCTTCTAAAGGCTTAATGGGCGTTGAATTATTTTTAGGGGCCATTTTAGAATCCAATACTGATATCTATTCTACAATATTCCCTTGGAATCAATTCAACTTGATTATTCAAATAAGACTTATGCAATTCGGAAAAAAAATACACACCTTTTACTTGCTTTTGAGGAGCTCGATATTGAAATTGAATTATCTCTGTAATTGGGGATCTTCAATATCTAAAATTCAGCCCTGTAGTAGCCCTCTAAATCTTCTTTAAAATTCCATAGGTTTGATCTGATTTGGATTCTTCAAGACAAATTTATTTCCAATCTCCCACAATGACCCAATTTTGGACTAGTTCAGTAGAGTAAACTTGTACGACTTGCCACGTGTCAGGACTTCCACGTGTCACCGTTTCATCCTTCAGCTTTGAAATTGCTAGCAAAGAAACTGTCACCGTGAGCTTGCAACCACTTTTTTCGGAACTTCAATCCAATGCTTAGAGAGAGAGTTATTAATCTTTTCCCACGATCACCTCTTTGAGATGAAATTTTAGAGCCCGAAAAGCACTACCTTCCATAGAACATATCTCCAAACATATTGCGAACCAAGATCTGAAATTTTTTGACGAATTTCTTAAGGATTTCCAGCTTCGCACCCCACAAATTTCACTTTCTAACTCGTATAAAACAATCGAATAAGCAAATGCCAAGATGACCCTGCTTAGGAGCCCTAAAAATGACCCAATTTCCACAGATCATATCTCCAAAAATATTGCGAACCAAGCTCTGAAATTTTGCGACGATGTTCCTCAAGATTTCGGATTTGCACTTTAAAAATTCCGGGTTCTGAAATTTCGTAGAAAACAAGTTATAGCAAAAATTCCACGATGACCTGTTTGGAGCAGTGAAACCCTAGAATCCAAAGCTCCGATACCAAATGTTGTGAAACCAGCTCCAAAAATAGAAGAAAAGAGATATCAACGCCTTATAAATAAGCCACTTCGAGGGGGAAACCTCCAATACATTACATGAATGAACAATTCTTGGATGATACAAATTACAAAACCTCCTTTCTATATATAGGAGTCCATGGGGCCATAATGTAATCCTAGTGGGCCACAATGTAATCCTAGCCGACCTAACAATAATAATTTAAGGGAAAAATAATAACAAAATGGGGGTTACAAGGGTACAATAATAACAATAAGGGGGTTACACTAACAACAATAAGGGGCTATACTAGTAATATAGGGACCTAAAAAAATCCATCTTACATCAAGACATCATTCGAGACTATGAGGTTTATTTGTACATTTTTTTTGTGAATCAGAGAAAAAAAAGATAGGCTTATCTATCTGTTAGAATGATTTCTCATGACTCTATTATCGAAAAAGAGAACTCTTAAATATACAAATCATTGTTAGTTTCATCATTTTATGTGTCAAGTTCTAGAAATCAAAGTTTGTATCTTACCAGAAGCCCATTTTAATACAAGATCCAACAATTTCCTTATGCCACCTACTTTTGCAGTTGCACCTAAGTGAAAGAAAACAAACATCAACTTCATGTATTGTTTGGAAATGAGGAAGAAAACTTCTTATTATTTGGATGATAGAAAAATGAAGCAGTATTTAGTAAAACATCCCAGTTTTTCCAATTAATAATGATAACTATAATTTACATTGCACTACCAATTCATACAATGGGCTGGTAGCACCATCAACATGCACAATGAAGGCCAGGTGCTTAATAAAGAGGAAAGTAAGGATTCATTTTTTCATTTTTATATTAAAAAATAAACAAAGAGAATATAGTCAACACCTTGTGCTCTTCTCCTAGAGATAGGTTCAACAGTCCCCTCCAGCCTCCTCAACAACCCATCTATTAGGGGACCTAGAAAGGGCTGTGAAAATGCTAATTCCCCCTTCCATAGAAACCACTTTGGCAAAATCTACATTGAACGATAAATTTTCTATGCCCCATAGAAGAACATATAAAATTCACTTGTGGAAAACCTGATTCAACCATTCAACATGTAATTGGAGAAGCGCTCAAGAAAACCTACTCTCTACCTGCACACAACTAATAACAATGATTGATTTCATAGAATCATCCATGGAAAAGAAAATCAAGAGAGTTGTGCAGAATGCAAGGAAAAAATATACTGTTTCACCTATAAATTGGGGATGTTAGTTTCAGACGATCAGTTATGAACAAGTAAGATTGAGAAAATCATGCAAAGTGCAATGTACCTTTGTTTCTTCTGGATGTACCCCTCTTGGCACGACTTTGCAAGATCCAACAAAACCCAATATTTCCTTCATTAATTGCAACTTCTACCCTAGCAGGATCAATAATTGCATTATCCAGATCAATCACCACAAGCATTGCAAGTGTAGTGACTACTCTCCATAATTCAATGCACACATAACCTTTAAGCTCTCCAAAAGCAACGACCTGAAAGCTGCATCTAGGGCTATATCCCTGTGCGATACATCCACCACAACTAATATCGGAAGACTGAACCAGAGTTGCGAATCCATTTTCCACTTGATGTTCTTAGAACCTACCACAAACAAAAACCTAAGAGATGTTGCATTTCCTAGCGTCATCTCATTAAAAATCATCCAATCGAAGGAGATAAGCTTTGAAATATTGCGGCAAATCTTGACAAGTTCCACGATATCAACCTCGTCCACGTCCCCCAATAGTGAGAGCAAGAGTTTCTTAAGCCTTGGGCAATAGAGGGCTACAACATCTTATCACATCAATCGTGATGTTCTCGCATAAATTTGGCCCTAGTTGTAGGCTCTCAAACTGCTAGTGGTGGCTCGCTAGCATGGAAAACAATGAATCCATGGGTCACAACACTTGTCCACATTCATCGCATTCATCTCTTGGAGTTCCTTCACCTCCAAGTTTATTAACATGTTCTTGGCACTAGCTCCTTATAATCATATGCTCCACAATTTATTAGATGCAATGGTAGAGTCCAGAGGCATGAAGAAGAGCCTAAAACCCCCTGCAAATGGAGGAAAGGCTAGCCCTATCAAAGCCCCTATAAAAGGAGGAGAGGTTGGCCCTGTCACTAGATGCGTGTTTTGCCTTGTCCTTTGTCAGAATAGTTGATCATTCAACCTCCCACTCCTCTTTCGACCTATTTGTAAGAATTACCTGTCTCCAACCCTCATTGTGGCTACTTCCCCTATTTTTTTTGTAATTTTTCTGCTACTCTTTGAACAAATTGTCTTTTTTCTAACTTAATTGAACAAATTGCCTTAATTTATAACTTATGACAATTAAAATAGTTTTAATTTTTAAATTAAAATAATAATTTATGATTTTAAAACAAAATATTAGTTTGCACTAAAAATATGTTTTAAAGTACCCTTATGTGTAGTAGTGATATAATTGTTATGTGCAGTAGTGATATAATTGTTGTGGTTGTTTAATCATTTAGTGTTTTTATAAATAGTTAAGGTAACCTTATTAATCAATGAGGATTACTACTAATTTTTTCTATTCATGATGATTAATTCAAGATGTTTTTGCGTAATCCAGGTGTAAGTCTAAAATATCCCAATATACAATGTTTCCTTTGAGTGCTCTAAAGAGGATAGAGATTAAAGTAAAAATTAGATTATAGAGGGATGTGATGAGTTTCTTAATTAAAATACCTATAGAGATTAGATGAAAAATTAGCAAAGAATATGTGCCCTATATGAAAGTAAAATTTAAATAAGTGCATTATAATGACAACACAATCCTTGTAGCATGATAAAATATACAAAAAAACCACATGAACTCAAAGAGCTATAAAATGAGCGTATTAGAATCCATTTGATATGTGAATGAAGTGTTAGAAAGTAGATCATAAATACATTGTACAATGGGCTACCCTATCAAGCTCTGACATGAAGTAGTGGAAGAGCTCTCAAGTCTTAAATGGATGAGGGTAGATGATGAGAAGCTCCTGAAACCTACGCAATTAAATCCACCCTATAGAATGAGGACTTGCACCTCTCCTTTATAGAACATAATAGGAGGAGAGATGTTTGTAATGTTCCAAATTTTTCACTATGTTAATTGGAACAGTAATTTTGCTTTTATTTTAATAAAAGGAATAGAATGGGTAAGGGAGCCCATGTAGCAGAAAAATAAACTCTCCTAAGGTGCAAAGAGTCACTTAAGTGGATAAATTTGGCAGTCCCTAGTGTGAAAAAGGCCAAAAGCAAGTAACTAGACCATGGTTGACCAAGTCAACAACATGGAGGAGCTTGCTCAAGAAGACTGCGCAGTTTTGAAAGGAGGGAAATTAGAGGATCCGAGAAACCCTAATGGGTGGGGTCCATGGCAAGGAAGCATTCCTTGCATAAAATGGTGAAGGAGAGCCATTGTTCATTATGCTTGAGAATTTCGAATTGCAGCTCTCTTTAGTTGTTCAACTGAGATAGCTTGTGCTGCTCAGCGCAAGAGGGATTATTGTTTAGGAGTTCCATTATCTTCCTTGGGAGGCCTTGGAGGAGTTGTTCTTCATCTTCCTCACATCTTGGCTTGAGGCCAAAGCATTCATCTTCAGCTAATGCGTTATTCTGTCAGGCAGAAACATTGGAGTTGCTGGTGTTGCAGTGAGGATCCACCATGACCCATTTCCAGAGCTATTTTGTAGAGGAGGAGCTCACTCTTTCTCTAGGAGATCAGTGAAGGAGATTCCAGAGCTACTATTGTAGATTTTAGCATTGGGCCATTGTTTCATCTCATTCCCAGCGTAGTCCCTTCCTCTTACACCGTTATTTTCAGAGGGGGTTTGCAGGAGGAGTTTGCATGGTGCACTAGAGAGTGCAATATTCAGTGAGGGGTGCAGCCTTTCACTTGGGAGATCATTGGAGGAGGTATCATTGTCTATTGCAACATTTACACCCTTCTCCAATGTTGTATTATAATTGAGTTGCAACTGCTACACTGTAACTCTGGCATTTTTCTGTTTCATGTATTTTAGCCAATCCCTTGGAGGATTGTTGTACTATTGTTTCATGGGGTTAAGATCTTTCTCCCCCTTCTTTATTTGAGCTCATATTTTCATATCATCTTGTATATTTCAGTCTGCAATCATTTTCCCTTATAGACTGCGTAGTTATAGAGTTTTTGGGTTATGTAGCAGAGTGTTTCTCTATTCTATGTACATTTTCCCTTGAGGCTGATTTAAGCCCACCTTGAGAGGTATTTTCCTCAAGGATTTTTTATATCATTTGCTGCTATAGATTATATATTAGTTTTTCACTCTTATCACATTTTATGAGTACATATTTCATTTTTTCTGCTACTTTTTAAAGTTCATATGTTGCTGTAGCTCATCTGGTTGAGCAAGATCTTCTTGAGGAAGAAATATTTACATAGCTATAGGCAGAGTCTGAGAAAGGGCTAGATAGCCTCCGGTTCTCACCCTTTTTTTAGAGGTGATATATTTGGTAAATGCCCTCTCAATCCATCTCTAAAATATCCTTGTTCATATTTCTGACAAAGGAGCTCTTCAGTGGTGTAAAAGCTATTGATTTCCATTTCGGAACATTACAGTGGTATCGGAGCTTCGAACTTGGCTCAGCCTGTGAAGTTCGAATTTCAAAGAAGAAGAGGTCAAGATGATGCAAAGGATGAGATTGATCTCATTAGTGTTCAGATCCAGCAAGAACCTCTCCAAGGAGGTTGAGGAGACAAAAATTGGAGAGGAGGAAGGACCATGCACTTCCTATTCTCACAAAGAAGTAGAGCAGAAGCATGAAGAGCACTTGGAATTCGAAATTATAAGTGAATATCTTGTTGAATATAGAGAAAACCCTAGAATATTCCAAGAGACTCTATCTTTCTCACACTTTATTTAGCAGAGAGAGGAAAGAAGACCCCACAGTCATGGGAGGATGAAAGGCAATAGTTTCCTATTGTCTACTTTTGATGGGTCACCCACATGTGCAGCAGAGGCTTGGGTGAAGAAGCTAGAGGCTTTCTTCCTGCTACATCCTGTAGTAGATAGAGAGACTGTAGCAATTGCAGCACTGCATCTTGAGGGAGAAGCGAAGATTTGGTGGGTTAGCCATGGGAGGCATGCAAGCGTTTCTACTCTTGCTGATTTTTCTGAGATCTTGATCAGAAGATTTGGCCAAAGGAGGGAGGAGCCTTCACCACCAGCTGAAGAGGCACATACTGGCGCTGTTATAGACATGGAGGGGCACCCTTCATATTCAGCTATGGATGCAGCCATCACACTTGAGGAAGAAAATATTGCAACAACACAAGATTCTTCCAAACTTTACCAAGGTATGCATGAGTTTTCATTTCCGGTTGATTCAATACATGCCATGAGGGATTGCACACCATGGAAAGCTGATTGTCTACAGCGGGAGTCTTTTACTATGTTGTGCCACCTTGAGGAAAGAAACCCTCATCCTCCTCATGCACCATTGATGAGCCATGTATCACATGTGAGGTTGGGGTTTAGGAATTTTGTCATGGAGGAGAGGTACCAAGTTGCAGAAAGATGAGAAGCATCCACTAGGAGCTGAGGGGATGTGGATGGGAGGCAAGAGAATGGTGAGCCTCTTGCAAATCTATGACATGGGGCAGTAAGAAGCCATGCTGCGTTGGTTTCTCTTAAGGGAGTTTGGCCAACATGTGACCTATTCCTTTTCATGGGGTTTGACAGGGAAAAGGAGATGGCAAGATACTTACACCATGGAGCAGAAAGGAGCATGGGTGCATTATGATGGGATGGCATTCTTATTACCATTCATCATGTTCCCATCTCACATTTGGTATGGTGGGAGTATGGAGGAGCAGCAAACACTCTTGTTGCTCAGATTTTGTTTGGATGTTGCGGGAGCAAGAGGAGGCACTAGCATGGTGCAAGGTGATTGCTCTTTGATCTTGGATGCCCAAGCAGCACCTTCTTCATGGGAGGTTCTCTAAATTTGTAGCAACATGATGGGAGGAGTCTTTGGCAAGATCCATGTCAAAGAGGGGAGTTTTGAGATGACAGTGGCCCTAATCCAAAGGCCAGCAACGCTATCACTTGAGAGCTTGAATTACTTGTTGGAGTGTCCTTCAAACCACTTCACAAGTGATGTATCTTAGGGGCATGTAGGAGATGAGGATGAGGAAGTAATGGGTGGCAGCATCCCTTTCTATTTTTTAATCTTCTTAGCTTGGGTTCACGAGCACAAGAGGAGACACCTACATGCAACAATTATGGATCCTTCTTCCATGCATTCTTATGCATACGATTTACTGATGGAGGAGTCCACTTGGGAGGGCATCCTAGTGGATGTATATCAACATATGGCTAGATGCATAGCCCAAGAGATGATGAGATGGTTGGCACAACCACTCCCCTACTATGTTACAGTAAGGGAGAACTTTCACTTGAGCCATTTCAGCTCAAAGGCCAAAGTACATGATGAGGTAGGTAACTATTTGTTTCATGCTTTGCACTCTCTTATCTTTATGAGCAGCATATCATATCAAGAGGGATATTTCCTTCTTGCACATTGTGTTTTTTTGTACTTATGGGTCATTGCAGCAAATATGATGGCTATTTTAGTAGTGGATTGTGGGGGAAAGCCACATGGGTTTTGGTGTTCACCTTTGGCACCGAAGTATGTTTTCATGGTCACATATTGCAGGATGAATGTGGCAGAAAACAAGTGGCTGCATAGGCACTTATTTCATCATATGTGGAGGCAGGGAAATGATGCCCTACGATGGTTCCATGCATGGAACTATATTTCACTTCCTTGCTCTCACAAATTTATTCTTCCATATTTTGCTAATGGAACGTTGTTCAGAGGAAGCACTGTTTTGAAGGGGGGAAATAAATTGAAGAGGCCCATTGGGAGTGTGATTCTCCCTACCTTGCATGTTTTATGTTTCAAGAGAAACAATGGGCAATCCATGATTGCCAAGCTTCACCTCTTTCCTTCATATGGGAGGAGCTATTTAGAGAGTCTGAATTTTTGGAGGAGGCATTTCATGGGTTACATGTTTGATGGGGTGGCTTGGGTCTCTCTTGAAGACCATTATGTTTCAGCCATATATCAGCAGTAGCCCCATATGTATCATGAGGAGGGAGAGACTCATGGAGTGGATGTGCCCTTTGGGAGGAGGGACCTCCATTATTTTTGTAGCTCATGCTCCAAGGGGAGTATGGGAGATTATATGGTTACCATGTTCAGCCATTTTTTTTTCCATGAGGTGAAACATATGATTGTTTGGATGCCATATGATGATGAATTCCAACTTATAACATATGAGATGATTTGGGCCAGCTTGATTTGCAGCGTTGGAGGAGAGATCCTTGGGGATCTAGAATTCATCTTGCCTCTTGAAGGCAACACTATTGCAGCCCAAGTTCAGCTTTCACTCCACACTTATCATAAGTGGAG
This sequence comes from Pinus albicaulis, assembly GCA_034641835.2. Classification (NCBI taxonomy): domain Eukaryota; kingdom Viridiplantae; phylum Streptophyta; class Pinopsida; order Pinales; family Pinaceae; genus Pinus; species Pinus albicaulis. The sequence goes on along the minus strand of JAXQQM020060842.1, from coordinate 30,720 downwards.
AAGAGGACAACATGGGGTAGGCTATGAAGCTTACCATGTTTAGCATTTCAACCCACCTATTCTACAAGAGCCCAAGGTGGAGGATGATTTTCAGGAGTTGCTCAGTTGGAGAGTAACTCATTTTGCTTGGTTTATTGCTTGGGGGATGGAGGATCTACATGAGGATATTTCAAACTCCATGCCTTGAGTGGAGGATCTTTTTCAATTCCACCCTTGCACTTGCTTGAGGACAAGCAATCTTTGGGAGGGGAGGATTATAATGTTCCAAATTTTTCACTATTTTGCTTTTATTTTAATAAAAGGAATAAAATGGGTAAGGGATCCCATGTAGTACCAAAATAAACTCTCCTAAGGTGAAAAGAGTCACTTAAGTGGCTAAATTTGGCAGTCCCTAGTGTGAAAAGGGCCAAAAGCAAGTAAACTAGACCATGGTTGACCAAGTCAACAATGTGGAGGAGCTTGCTCAAGAATACTACGCAGTTTTGAAAGGAGGGAAATTAGAGGATGAGAGAAACCCTAATGGGTGGGGCCCATGGCAAGGAATAATTTCTTGCATAAAAAGGTGAAGGAGAGCCATTCTTCATTATGCTCGAGAATTTCGAATTGCATCTCTCTTCAGTTGTTCAACTGAGATAGCTTGTGCTACTCAACACAAGAGGGATTCCTATTTAGGAGTTCCCTTCTCTTCCTTGGGAGGCCTTGGAGGAGCTGTTCTTCATCTTCCTCACATCTTGGCTTGAGGCCAAAGCATTCATCTTCAGCTACTGCATTATTCTATTGGGCAGAAACATTGGAGTTGCTGGTGTTGCAGTGAGAATCCACCATCACCCATTTCTGGAGCTATTTTGTAGAGGAGGAGCTCACTCTTTCTCTAGGAGATCAGTGAAGGAGATTCTGGAGCTACTATTGCAGATTTTGGCATTGGGCCATTGTTTCATCTCATTCCTAGTGCAGTCCCTTCCTCTTACAGTGTTATTTTCAGAGGGGTTTTACAGGAGGAGTTCACATGGTGCACTAGAGAGTGAAATCTTCAGTGAGGGGTGCAGCCTTTCACTTGGGAGATCATTGGAGGAGGTATCATTGTCTATTGTATCATTTACACCCTTCTCCCATGTTGTATTATATTTGAGTTGCAGTTGCTACACTGCAAATCCAACATTTTTCTGTTTCATGTATTTTAGCCAATCCCTTGGAGGATTGTTGTATTATTATTTCATGGGGTTGAGATCTTGCTCCCCCTTCTTTATTTGAGCTCATATTGTCATATCATCTTGTATATTTCAGTCTGCAGTTATTTTCCCTTATAGACTGCGCAGTTATAGAGTTGTTAGGTTATGTAGCAGAGTGTTTCTCTATTTTATGTACATTTTCCCTTGAGGCTGATTTAAGCCCACCTTGAGAGGTCTTTGCCTCAAGGATTTTGTATATCATTTGCTGTTACAAATTATATATCAGTTTTTCACTCTTCTCACATTTTATTTTTACATATTTCAATTTTGTTGTTGCTTCTTAAATTTTAGATGTTGTTGTATCTCATCTAGTCGAGAAAGATCTTCTTGAGGAAGAAATATTTACATAGCTATAGGCAGAGCCTGAGAAAGGGCCAGATAGCCTCCGGTTCTCACCCTCTTTTTAGAGGTGATATATTCGATAAATTCCCTCTCATTCCATCTCTAAAATAGCCTTGTTCATATTTCTGACAAAGGAGCTCTTCAGTGGTGTAAAAGCTGTTGATTTCCATTTCGGAACATTACAATGTTGTAGTCGAGGAAAGAGAAGAGGACCAAATTGTGGTTTAATGGCTTGTGTGCTAGATCATTTTGGATGCCATAATTCCTCTCTAGTGATTTTTCTCTCTTTCAAAACTAGGTTTGTTGAAAGTACACACCTGCTCAAAACACTTCATAGCTAATGTTTTTCATTTAATTGAAAAATATGTTGAGGTGCATGTCTTCTAAAATATGTGTTATTTTAGCAAATAATGCTCTTGATAATGCATTAAATGTATGAGAAACAATTCAATACAACATTATGACACTGCTTCTCCATGATATCTATTTTTTTCTTATTATGAAGTTTCAACCTACTAGAAATAGTTCAATATGGTGCCCACTTTGTAATAAATTTTTGGTTTCCTTTATTAACCATATATATATCTATTGATTTTTGTTTGTATGGATGAAATACAAACATTTCCTAGAATGATCCTCCTTGAGCACACCCTCTCCAATATTTTTCACTGTTTGCATGGTTGAAACACGAAACCTGCCAATAATAATCCCTTTTGACTACATCACCTCTCAATATTTTCCTTTCTCATTGTAATAATTAGCATATGTGGATGCAAGTAGGTCTAATTAAACTCCATGAAGAAAATTGACCTTGCATATATGGCTATGTTGAATTGCATCATGATGAGTTTCCAAGAAGAGGCTCACATGCAAGGTGTGGGAATAAAGTTATATTTTCTCTAAAATAGTATGATTCCTAGAGACTAAAATAACAAATGATAAGATGTGTAAAAATAGAAAAATTCCCTCAATAAAGGCACCCATTCCTAGGCTAGATTAGAGCTCTTAGGCTTAAATGCATGCATGCAAACTCTCTTTAAAGCAAGTGCTTCACTGTAAATAAGAAATCTTCCCAAACGCCACTCAGCTCAAAATTAAGCAATAGAAATTTTGCAAACATTTAAAAATAGTAAAATGAAGATATTGTTCTTTTGCTAATGTGTATTCCTATCTTAATAATGTGTTCCCACATTTTTTGTAGGCATTGATACAAAATGGGAATCAAGGAAAATGGAAAACTATCGTGAGCCTTCTGGTACAAGACCTTAAAGACAAAAGCCTATTTTCGAGTAAATATTTAGTTTTGTATGAAGTATATGGAATGAACATTAATATTATCAAATTGAAAAAAATGCTTCACATAAAGTTCATGAATTTATTAGAGGAGAAGAAAATAACTCAAAAACTTCATGTTCTTTCACCCACCAAAAAAAAACCCAAGCGTGATAGCTATTGCTTCCTTGCACTGTGTTGTGCTATACAACAACCCCCCATTTATTTTTATAAATAGGTACCCTTTAGAAATAAATAGGAAATTCTTTTATATTTCCTAAAACAAAAAAAAACTTAGAAAAATAGATATTTTCTTTTTTCCACCTTATTCTTTTTTAGCGCATCGCAAATCACATATCGTGTGAATTCCAAAAGAGAAATAAAACTTAAAATATGCGAATTGCGATATGCGCTCAAGCTTCTTCGAAGATATGATTTAAAACTTTGCAAAAAATATTCAATCAGCATTATATTTATTTTATCGCACTACACTTCACTTAATCAATAAAAAACTTTAAAAGAAAAATGATATAAGTTGTGATCCCGCAGACCCGATGAGCAAATAAAATAATAAATATAAAACCTTCGGCTATCATGACCACTTCAGTTTTATAACAAATCGCAATTCGCATTTCGCTCAACTCATAATATACGCTTAATGGTTATCCTATAAAAGTTGTGATCTGTGATTTGCGTAGATCGCATTTCGCAGCCTTTAAGGGTAAGTATTACAAAAGGTTATAAGTTATAATCTGCGATATGCGCACCGACATCATTTAATGAATCAAGCGTGTAAAACAACTTGTGTCATGTCAAAATGAAATTTAAGATCTTAACGGATTTAAAGAAATTGATAGATCTTACGTGTGGAGATATATGAAATATTAATTCAGAGATTATGAATGATGATTGATGTTATATTTTAATAAGATTGATATCTTCTCACGTATGTTTGAAATAAATTATTGATTTATCTCTTCGATACTCGTAAAAATTCGCTATGATTTCAGGAAACCAGTTAACGGATTTAAGAAGAGAAAAATGAGTAAAAAGGGAAAAGAAATTTCTCAAACGTCATCCACTGAAGACACAGTTATGTCTCCATTATTTTCAGATACTGTCTGCAACAAATATTGTGGCAGTTTGACATGGGAAGCAATGTATAAAATTTTTGAAAGTGAAGGACCAAGGGTGATAAACAAAGTTTATTCGACAGGCACTGCTTCTACCTTCGACGCAACTCTTTTTGACATTGCATGGAAATGCATGCTCATACATTCACAGGATAGTTGCAAGACCAAATATTCTTCCTTATATAGACATGGCTAAGTGGGAAATTGACCACTTAAACATTGAGGATAGAATGTTCAAGAATTCTAGGGAAGAAACTATGGGTTCTTTTAGGGCCGAAGATTTAACAACAATGTACCATCTACCACCCCCACAGCAGAAATATGACAAAGAATATTTGCAGAATTTTAGAGGAGAACATCCATACCTTATCAAAGTCATCCAAGAATGGAAGGATAACCAGGGGAAATTGAAGCAAGATAAGTTTGGTATGTACCCAATTCCCCAAATTCCTAATCCCTACTATTATGCTGCTGGTATTTTATGTAGATTATTTTCCAAACTAGATAGCACTATATTATCAAGAGACTAGGTTCCCCTAATTGACGCAATCATCAATTCATCTATTCTGAATTAGGAAGAAATTTTATCCAATAACCTAGCCAAGCATATAACTGAATATAGGAATAAAAGAAGTATTTCACTCAGAGAAATACCTCCCTTTTATATGTCTGCCTATTTCATGGATGCTATTTGTTTTACTTCCATTTTTCCCACCATGGGATGGAAATAGACCACCAAGGACACTACCCCAATTCATATTTACCACAAAGAAATCAAGGATCCAGATTTCCACTTACACTTCTATAAAGTCTGTTATGGAGTCATATTACCTATACACTAGATGGTTCTTAAAAAAATGGCTCCTATGGTTTTTGAAGAAGCCAATGAAGACATTCTCCCAGTAGCTATATTGTTTGCTGAAGAGAATTTTACATATATTAGAGTATTCGAGAGTTATGCTTCTCCCCATGTTTTACCCTATTATGTTCCCGATAAGTTACTTGCAAAAGAAATAGCTTATCAGCTTGTCAATGTTGTTACGAAATAGATGAAGGATGCTAAAAAGGATATTTGGCCTAATTTCCCTCTACAATGTGGCACCTTTGCTTTGTCTAATATCGGCCATACTTACAACGAGGTTTCCAAAATTCATTTATTGAAATTGGCATTTATGCCAAGAATACTATATAACCCAAACGATGTGATTAGAAATTACATCATAGAGCTTAAGATGAAACCTTTTGTAAGGGAGGAAGATGGATTTGATGATATTTTCCAGGGCATGGAAAAATTTTCAAATATTATCAAGTATGTATCTAGTCAACTAAGTCAAAGCGATGCTGAAGCTTTTCAAGCATACAAAAACTAGAGACTAGAAAAGGTCCCTCTCAATTTGTTAACTATTGAAGATGAAAATAAACATACTCCAAGAGTTAGTCTGGATGATGAAATAAAAGAAATGACTAAATATGAATCAGGTCAATCGCAGCAGCAATCTGATAATTCGGATCACTCTGAAGATGAATTTGAATCTAAGAAGGAAAACTCATAAAATAAAATTCACCAAGTTATTCAAGAGATATAGATGCTAGAGGAAACAAGAAATAATGTGACAGAATCCAATTCTCAAGAAATTCAGCACAGTCACGGCATGCTAGATAAATCCCGTTTACCGCAAGTCAAATATCGTATAAATGAATGGGAGGAATTTTCTGAAGCCATAAAAAATTCTAGATAAAATCTCAATATTGATCAAGCAACAAGTTTCCAGACACCTGAGAATTCACAGAAGATAGTGGAGAGTGTTAATCCACTACAAAGAGTTCCAACAATGCAGGATAAAGAAATCATACCAACCTACCCCACAGATGAGATAGTTCTACAGATTGAAGATATTCCTTCATTAGATATTTTATATAGTCCTAGTTACAAGGTTGTAGTTAAAAGAAATAAACTAAGGAGAATTGACGAAACAACTCCAAAGCCTACAAATGAATCAGTTGATGTACTATGGAAAGATTCCTTAGATGACCCAATTGAACACCTAACCAAATTATCACAGTATGCAAGGGCATATGCTACTGCTACTGTCGATAAAGCTATTGAGGATAGAGTGTTATTCAAACCAAAGGAATCCAAAGTACAAGAACTTGAGAAGTTGTTGAATGAAGAGAAATCCAATTCCAGTGAGCAAGTCAAAGCCAACACAACCCAATTTCATAAATATATTGAAAACCTAAAATTGTGGCATTGGACAGAGATTAATGAAAAACAAGCACAACTGGAAATAGCAATGAATAAATTACAGAATCAACCACAATTAGAACAATTTATCAAAGAAGCACTTGATTTAAACACTAAGCTAAAGAAAGAACAAGAAGTGTTTTTTCATCAAGATTATATGATTGATTCTTATTGTGATTCAAGTAAAATAATGATCCAGCAGATAGCAATTCAGAAACTTGAATGTGAAAGACTTGAGAAGAAAATTGAAGAACACATTCAATGGCAAGTTTCAGATTCAGGAAAGAAAGCTAATCTACCTCAAGTAGATAAGCTTAATAAAGAAATTTTATTCACAGAATGGGAAAAGCAAATCAAACAGGCAGAGAAAGCAGCAGCAAAGACATCTAAGATTTCAAGTGAGATTGTTGAATCTATGTGTAAGCAACTACCTAAAGTAGAACTTCTTAAAGAAAACACGTCTGATGTGTTTTCAGAAACAAGACAGATAGAAACACAGTGGAAGCAGAGAAAAGACACACAGGAGGAAATGATTAAAAAGGTAAATAATTTTGATCAAGAAAATTACTGGAATTTTCTGATCAAACCTTATCATCAGCATCAAACTCTGCAGTCTCTTATAGATTCAGCAAAAAGATCCTAGTTCGCAATCTCAAATTCTATTTTCAAGGGACAGATCTGATCAAGGATATCTCAGCCAGCCCAGCTCAAAGCAATGTTAGATATTTTCCAACTTCGTGACCACATTCAAAAAGAAGGGCAGGACTCATAAAATCAGAATTGTTAGTTTAATTTCCTAAATTGTAGTTTAAATTAGCCTTTTGAGGAAGGTTGCTTGAAGCCTCCTCTATATTTTTGTAATAATCTATTTTAGTTTATAGTTAGTTTAGTATTTAAACCCTTATCATGTATTTATAGAAGGGTCCAGAAATTTGTCAAAAACATTTACAAAGAATACACTATTGTAAGTTTGTGAATTCTTTGATGAATTAATGGAACACATTTTGTTATCTTTTAACAATTAAAGCTGTTTAACTGATGTTGCACTATTTTACTCTTGAAATTTCTTGAAAGTGAGAAGAAGCAGATTCATTACTGTCAGTTTACATGAGTAGAATTTTGTACATACGGTACTTCTATTCACTTGTATTAAGTCTTACTTCATAGATTGACAATTATCTTTTATTGCATTATATATTTGAAACGTTATCATATATAAATATTACATGCACTTATGTTCTAATATTTAGCTATGGTTTCTTATTGAATATGTAATCACACTGATAAATGCGATATTTCTTTCACAATTCTTCTATACAAACTACTTTGTTAGAAGAATCATTTTACGTAATTTTCATCTCTTTCGATTGTTAAATGATCTATATTACTAATAGTTGAAAGATGTCATTTTAGATTGCATAAAGGAAAAACACCCTGGGTATATATTAGATTAATAATTTAGATAGATGCATATAGATTAAAATCATTATCCACTTGCATGCTATATTCACAACACCCTAAAAATCATCCTTATTGGAAAACTGGTCCCATTATCCCCAGTCAGAGCCACTATACCAAACGGAAAAGGAGCTACTTTAAGGTCCGGACCGGGTGGTTTTCCCCATGTTTTGGCAACGGAATTCTGAGGCCTCAACACACTGTGAGGTGTAAGTATTTTATAAATGAATTGTTTATATGTTGGTATTAATAGTGATTTATGTAGTTATTCTTCCTCATATTACCTAAAGGACAAAAGAGGAGAAAAAAAAATGAAATGAAGGCCCTTATTCATGAAAAAGAGTGGTTGCTAATGTCATTTCATTGTAAAGGTTACGATTCAAAACCATGAGATATAAATACTAACATATAACTTGTATGAACATGAATATGGGGAAGGATATCCCTATCATGGTCAACATGACACTTTGGGTGATGTTAGATCTCATCAAGAATGGAACATGGAATTTGATGGACCCTCCATTTGAAACCAAACCAACTGGCTATGGGTGGGTCTACAAAAGAAAGTACAAATTAGATGACTCAGTTAAAAAGTGCAAAGAAAGGCTCATTGAAAAATGATTTGCATAGAAAGAACGCACTGATTATGAGGAGAATTTTTAATCCACAACAAAATGAGCCACCATGTACACTCTCTTTTACTTAGAAACACAAAATAGATGGAAATACCATCAAATGGATACAAAAAAAACTTAATTAGATAAAGACTTGAAAGATAATGTCATCATGTTTCAAACAAAAGGCTTTGTTATGAAGGGAAAAGAATAGAAAGTGTGAAAAATCATTAAATCCTTATATGGAATAAAATAACAACCACAAGCATGGTATGAAAATTTAATAAGAACCTTTGAGTGGTGAATTCCAGTGTAGTCAGAGGGTTCTTCAGTGGATACATTATAATAATTTATAAGAGTGCGCAAATTGCTCAATTTATTATAGTTGTGTTAGAGTACATAGATATATAGCATTTTTGTATATGTTTCTTTCCATCACTTCAAAGATATAGCCTATATATTCCTAGTGTACCCCCTTGATATATTACACTTCACATTACTTAAAATCCCATTACCCACCTTTGGTCATGCTTGGTCATTGTACAAGCTCTATTATCTAAAACAGTACATTTTTAGGGCTATCAAAGAGAGTATCTAGACATATGATTTAGGTTAAAGGATATTGAGATATATTTATTGTAATTAATTTATAGAAATAATAGTAATGATATATGGATATAACTAGCATGTGCTTATAAATATTCATATTAATTATTTAGATGAGCAAAATAGTAGCTCAGTGCAATGTTTTTTAAATCCAAGAACTTCTTGACAACCATCGGTTTAAAGTTTATCTTCAACTTGTGAATCTTCTGCTATTTCTGTTGTGATCCTTAGATGAATTCTAGATGGTGGAACTGAAAGTCAGTTCTCCTTTTCTCAGATAGAACAACCTTCCCTTATCAATGTTAACATAATTTTGAGGGAGTTGCTATTACCATCATTGTTCTTGTAAAAGTATCTAGCTTTTTGGTAATTTGACATACGTTCCCAACCTTCATAATTTTTCATTGAGAAAAGAGGGAAACATTCCTCTATAGGTACAATTACCTTTCTCGGTGTTTAAAATTGGCATCATTGAAGAATCTTCTATGTACTTCACTTCCCTATATAGTTTTGTAACCACTCAAATGATACTACTTCGAAAACGAGTTTATAAATTCCAAAGTTGTCTCCCCTTGATTCAATAATTTGCATAAAGTGTCCACGTATCATACTTGGTAACAATTGTAAATGGATCAAATATGACACTTGAATCTTTACTAGATAGCACTAATGTCCATGTATATGAGAGGACTATATCGCTAATATAAGAAATAGGTTTGACAACTAGGGAAAGTTTGAAATTTCCATTTAATCTATTGGTTTCTTTGGGTGGTAGGAAGGAATCATATGAATACTTGTATGTGGAAAATGGATATAGTTTTGAAATGGTAATAGAATATGGAAAGTCAAGGGTAAAAATGTGAAGGTGGGTTACACTTTCGTGAGAAACGCGGGCAAAAAATTCATTTTTCTAACAGTTCGGCCGAAGTTTGTAAATTAGCTTGGCTAAACTAATTCTACCATTTACATTGAAGTACTATTGACAATGTGGGTAAATAGATTTATGGCTGGGAATGGGGAAAATGGCAACAAAAATTTGGCCAAACTTTTGAAATGAATTCGACTGAACTATTTGTTATAAATATACTGGCCTATAGACCACAAGAGGTTTCAAGCTTGTTACTGTTTTTTTGTTACCATTGTCTGATCTTTGTCTCGTTGTTTGTTGTTGTTTGTTGGTGTTTGTTATTATAGGGGCTTGTTGGTGCAGGGGCGAGGAGGTGAGAAGCTTCCTATTTTTGTTGACTTTTTTTTCTGTATTTTTTTGTCATTTTTTAATGTTTTTCTCTGTTTTTTTGTTCACAGGTTACAAATAACCTGCATTTTTGGCGATCTCCTTCCTTGTTACAGCCTGCCTCATCATTTTCTATCACTGCAGCCTGCCTCATTGTTTGCTACCATCTCGTCATCTCTAGGTAGACGAAAAAACTTGGAATCTGAATATTGGTTACCATAATGAAAATATGAGTATTAAAAAAGAGTTTACAATATTATATTAAAGTTCAGAATATAAATTTACGAATGAACAGGAAATCATGTATGTCAAATAGATCATGTCATTATTAAGAAGTGTTTAAAGCTGAAGTCATTGTTCATATATAGTGCAACATGACAGGGTGGTTTTCAAAACATTTGCGAATATAATTTTAATGGAAATCTCTAGCCTAAACATCTATATATAAGAGTGTTTAGAACTTAGCCAATTCAACACAAGAGCATTCCTCCTCTTAGAGGGCCTAATCCATTGTCATATACGGAACCTCCAAGGTCCTTGACTTTGATTTCTTTTAAGGTGGCCGATTCTGGGCAATGCAGCGAAAATGTAGGCTAGAGAAGTTGATGTTATACTTCTTCTTTTGTTTGGTTTCTTTTATACTTTTTTTTCTTTTTCTAGTCAACGACTTTCCATTGGCCGAAGCTCGATTTATCCACTCATAAAACTTGGAATTTGACTGTTGGTTTAGCTTACCTTGGTAACTGCTCCTTTTCTCTGGGCTATGAGGAATGTAAGCTAAAATCCATTAATATTATTTTTTACTATTTAAGCTACAATCCATTTACTATTTTTTTGTTTAGTAATTAGATATTGATCTCCATTTCCAATCAAGTTCTAATCAATTTATAGATCTCAATTGGCTGCCTGCTGCAACCTATGTTCCTTCCCAATAAACATCTCTATCGGCTACCGGGTGGGTAGGGGACTCTCAATTGAATAGCACTACTCAGAAAAAGTAGTGCTATTCAATTGAGCATATAGAATTTTATTTCATTGTTATAAAATTTTGTGTCCGGTGGGTTTAAACCTTTTGTGTGTGCTTGAATTAACATTTATATTAGAAATTTCCTTCAAATTTTATTGGTATTGCACTCTTTAATAACTAACATTGTTTGTAATCAGGTTTGGTTCAAATGTATTTGCAATTCTGTTTGTTAATAATGTCTTTAAGTTTTCACTTGACATGTTAATAGTTTGAAAGAGTGTGACTAGTGGCTTCAAATAACAAGAAAGAGAATTTCGAAATGAAGAAGTTATACATGAGAGTAAAAAAACGATGGATTGGAAACGGCTGATAGCTATGTTCTTTCCTTCAACTTCTGCAGATCTAATATCTCTATGTTCTTCTTAGGAGCACCAACTCACAACTTTGTTCTTTCTTAAGCTTGTAGGTTGTATTTCTGTTCTATTGCTTCCTCAAAACATTTGTTAGATTGTCTTTGTCTTTCAGCAGAGTGTTTGTTTGTGGTTACAATGCCTATCTTCCTGAATACTCCTTGCTAAGCTAAAACCTAATATTTTCTTTCTTATTCCTAGACTGAAGCTTCCTAATATAGCTAGCTTTCTAATATCTCAAAGAGGAGAGTTGTATGTGTTTTCTTGATGGCTGATAGCTCTGTTCTTTCTTTCAACCTCTGCAGATCTAATATCTTTGTGTTCTTATTATGAGCACCATCTCATAGCTCTGTTCTTTCTTAATATTGTAGGTTGTATTTGTGTTTTGTTGCTTCCTCAGACCTTTTTTAGATTGTCTTTGTCTTTCAACAGAGTGTTTGTTTGTGGCTACAGTAGATGCACACAAATTTTCTTCTACCTTTTTATAGAAGTGAAAAAAGATTGATTCCTTATAATTTTATATAATTACATTGGATAGCTTTGATAGTGGTTGGAAAAATGAATACTGGAAATAAATATGAAGTGAAATTGAATGGTATTCTATGAAAAATGTAAAATGCATGTTGACTATAGTTTATCATTTTATGCATTTGGAGGCATGATGTTAATAGGAATGATTGATAGAAATGTTTTATTTGAGTAATGGCTTCTTACCATAATGCTAATATAGGTTTTCCACTGTATTCATATGTATGTTGATGCTAACTATTTTTTATCAATGTGCCTAAATTTACACCTTCCATGATGCTTCCTCTCCTAGTGTTGTCATTTAATTTTCTAATATTGTAAAATTTTAAAAGTGGAGACTTTTATGATGTAATGGATATTACTAATCTAGATTATGTACATTTACTTTTCTAATATTGTAAAATGTTAAAAGTGGAGTGTTTTATGATGTAATGGATATTACTAATCTAGATTATGTACCGTGATATGATAATAGTGTGTAGGTTGATGTTCAAGTTGTAAAATTCATGTACATGTCAAGGATGAATGATAGCACAAGCCAAAAATTACATTATTATATTATTAGAAAATCTATTAAGTGCTAAATCATACTTCTTATTAAGGGCATAACTAATGCAAGTTGAAAATTCCTTTTTAATGTTCTTAGCCTATTTATAGATGTCAAAGTAAAGGTTTATAGATGTGATTTCTCCCATAAAATTTAAGGCAAACCCTGTACATGTCATTTCTCCCACAAACTCATCAAGATGTGACTTTTAACATAAATTTATCAACCACTACCACTAGTTGTTTTAGTAAGTGCATAAAATAAGTTTCCAACCCATGTACATGTCATTTCTCCCACAAACTCATCAAGGTGTGACTTTTGACATAACTTCATCAACCACTACCACTAGTTGTTTTAGTAAGTGCATAAATAATTTTTCAAACTTTAAGGAAAACTATGTACATGTCATTTCTATGTCATTTCTCCCATAAAATTTAAGGCAAACTTTAAGGATAACCATGTACATACATGTCATTTCTCCCATTTCTCCCATAAACTCAACGCAAGCTTTAAGGATGACCATGTACATGTCATTTCTCCCATAAACATTAAGGAAAAATTTAAGGATAACCATGTACATACATGTCATTGATCTCATTTCTCCCATAAACTCAAGGCAAACTTTAAGGATAACCATGTACATGTCATTTCTCCCATAAAATTTAAGGCAAACCATGTACATACATGTCATTTCTCCTATAAACATTAATGTAAACTTAAAGGCATGTCATTTCTATGTCATTTCTCCCATAAACTATAAGGAAAACTTTAAGGAAAACCATGTACATGTCATTTCTTCCTAAAGCTCTAGCCAAGGAAAACTTTAAGGCATGTCATTTCTAGATGTGATTTCTCCCTTAAACTTAATGGAAAAAATTCAGGAAAACCATGCACATGTCATATCTCCCACAAACTCAAGGCTTTCTCCCATAAGCTCAAGGAAAACTTTAAGGCCTAAAAACCTTGGTGAGAACCTAAAGTGGTTGAACTTCCATAGGATTTAAGTCACTCTATTGAGTGTTAACTTCTACAAGTTCTAAAGGTAGAGTCTATAAAGGGCCAAATAGCCTCTGGATCTCATCCTTTCTCAAAGGTGACATATTGAGTAAATGCCCCTACACTCAATCTCTGGAACAAATATATATAGAAGTTCTTCAATGTAATATCCATTTCTGTACATGCCATTTCTCCCATAAGCTTTAAAGCATTTTCTAGTGTTTTTGAAACCATGTACATGTCATTTATATGTCATTTATCGCATAAAATTTAAGGAAAACTTTAAGGAAAACCATGTACATACATGTCATTTCTCCCATTTCTCCCAAGGAAAAATTTAAGGATAACCATGTACATGCCATTTCTAGAATTTTCTAGTGTTTTTGGAACCATGTACATGTCATTTCTCCCATAAACTTTAAGAAAAACCATGTACATGTGTCATTTCTCCCATAAAATTTAGGCAAACCATGCACATGTCATTTCTCCCACAAAATCAAGGCTTTCTCTTATAAACTCAATACAAACTTTGAGGCCTAAAAACCTTAATGAGAACCTAAAGTGGTTGAACTTCTATAGGATTTGAGTCACTCTGTTGAGTGTTAAGTTCTACAAGTTCTAAAGGCAGAGTCTATAAAGGGCCAGGTAGCCTCTGGATCTCATCCTTTCTCAAAGGTGACATATCCAGTAAATGCCCCTACACTCAATATCTGGAACAGATCTAAATAGAAGTTATTAATTGTAATATCCATTCCTGTACATGCCATTTCTCTGATAAACTTTTAGGCATTTTCTAGTCTTTGAACCTCGTTGTAGCCTCTACAACACCCTCCAAAAAAGATCACCATTTCAAATTTTTGGAGCCCCCTAAACTAAAGAGAAATTGCTAGTCGCCAAGTCGCCAAGTCACAAAGTTAAACAAATCCTGGATGAAAACCGCGACCTAGCGACTCAGCACCTCGACCTCGTGTCGCTGTGTCGCCAGGTCGCAAATCCCCAAAATTAACGGAAAATGCGACCCAGCGACCCAGCAACCCCAGGTCGCCAAGTCAGCAGGTCGCAAGGTCGCAATTTTACAATTTTCATGAAAAGCGCGACCCAGCGACCCCAGGTCGCCAGTTCGCAAGGTCGCAAGGTCGCAAAACTCCGAAACTAATCAACTTGCGACCTAGCGACCTGCATTTATTGCTCGCACGTGCGACTTTCTATAAAAGGGAGGTCGCAGGTCGCATTTTACACATTCAGCGATTTGTAAAAAAACGCCTCTGACAGCTCAACTGGCGCGTTTTTCCCGGGTAAGTTTCCATTTCTTCCTGCTGTTTCCGTTTTGATGATTTTCTTACCAAACCCATCTTGCGACTGCGACCCGGCGACCTGGCCGCGAGGTCGCAAGGTCGCATCCGCCGCATTTTCCAAGATCCGCGACCTAGCGACCCGCCGACTCGGTCGCGAGGTCGCAAGGTCACATCTTCCAATTTTCAGAGATCTGCGACCTAGCTACCCAGCGACCTGGTCGCGAGGTCGCAAGGTCGCGCCCGGACTCTGTTCTTGCAATCCGCGACCTAGCGACCCAGTAGCCCAGTTTTACATGTGGCACAGTTAAATTTCATCACTAAATTGTAACTGGTTTTTATCACCATGTCGTTCTTATCGTGGGATTCCTTTATGAATTTGACAGGTGAAATTCAAGAAGACATAGAGTGCATACCTGTGTTATCGGATTCTAGTGACATGGCGCCCCCGCTATCTCGGAGGAAGGACAAGAAAATAGTGGAAGAGATTGATGAGCTGGAGGTGGTGTCCCCACCCCCAATATACCGAGATACACTATGTACTTTTACAAAAGACGACAGCATGAGATGGTACCAAATTTATCATGAGTTCGCCACACCAGAAGAAGAATTTCCAGAAGATCTCCCAGACCGGGAAGTGTACTTGGCAGTAAAGAGGTCCAAACTACATCTGGCAGGGGCGCATCCAGCCATATTCCCATGTCCAGAGATCATAGACTGGATCATACAAAAGACAGACCCCGACAAGTTTGTGATCAGGGATCACCAAGGCAGAGCTTTCGCTACACTGGTAGGCTCGGATGCACACATTTATTACTCACTGCCTCGCCCAAACGAGCATTTCTCTCCAGAATGGGCTGTTGCTCACGCCGTTCCAATAGTTGATACTATTAGACAATGGTGGGAGGAGCCCGAGAAGTTCAAGGTCAAGAAAGACCAAGAGTACCCAGTGGCAAGCCTGAGGAAGGTTTACAAATTGGTTGCAGCCATGCTCTACAGACTTTACGGGCGCCCAGATTGCTCCACCTTCAGCGGCAGTTGGGCTACTATCATGGAGTATGTGACAACACATGGCACCCGTTTCAACTGGGCCAGCATACTGATGACGTCGATGCAGACCAATTTGAACTCGGCATTGGCCCCGGAACAAGGAATGCCTGCCGAATTTTACATGGCCTCTTACCTACTAGACGCAGTTTGCGCCCGAGTAGATTTTGAGGGATGGGCGCACAATTGGGACCCCAAGCAGACGCGCGCAATTCATCTACAACTCAAGGTATTTTGGGAGTCCAAATACAAACAGGATATGGATCAGATTTCCCAAGTATTTATCCCCTCTCTGTACAGACATTTATTTGGCCAAGACGCCCCTTGCATGTCGTGGCGGGCCAAGGAGACTCTAGTCAAAGTGGCACACTGGTTCCCTTTCCCTGGATACACCTTCATCCGAGTCTTTGGAACTTACAAGGCGCCACATGCTATGCCTCGCTTTGTGACAGACAAAATGCTTATCCAGGAGGTATGTTTTCAAATGTCACACGGATTCTCCAGCGTCCTGTCTAAAGGCAAAAAGAAGCCGTGGCCCACGCCACCCCTCACCATTGGTGCATTCACGGTTAAAGACTTCAGGGAAGTAGCAGCAGAAGCAGAAGCAATGAGAAGTTATCAGCTCGGGGTGCTTGAACACCGAACCTATGACCCAGAGAAAATAGTTCCTGGACACTGCTTGAGAGCTAAATTCAAGTGGACTTATCAGCATCTTGAGCGCCCGGCGGAAGATGAGAGAAGAAACTGGTATAATGCTGAAAGACAAAGTGCCCCGGGAGCAGACGTGGTCCAAGAAGACCCAGATGATCAGAGCTTAGAAGACAGAAGTCGTCAGTTAGGAGGTTCCTCTTCCTCTTTACCCAAGAAATCTTGAACCAACACAGGGCTTATTCCATCAATCAAACAAAAGGAAGCACAGGCAAAAGCCCAGCAAGAAAGGGAGAAGAAGCTAAAAGAGGATGAGGAAGCACGCCAAAAGAGTGCAACAGCAACACAAAAGAGGAAGCAGGGCAAAGAGGCCAGGAAAGAAAAAGAGGGCAAGGAGGCACAGGCCGCAGCAGAATGGGCACTTAAGGCAGAGTTGGACAAAGCAGAGGCTGAACGCCAAAAGAAAGCCGAACAGGCTGAAACTCGGAAAGGCAAAAGACATAGTCCTTGATACCAGGACTAATCCTGTAATGATAGCATCAGCGGGTACTGCTTTCGCCGCGGCTACGGAAGAGAATGTAACCCGAATGAGTAGAGAAATAGTATCTCTACAAAATAGACTGCACGCAGCTGAGCAACGCGAGAAGAGAGCAGAGCAAGAGAAAGCAGAATTGCAAGCAGAAGTCCAGCAACTTCGAAACCAGGCTCCACCAGTAAATGAAGTCTCGCTGGCCATCTTCAAGGAGTGTGAGGTATTGGAAGTGACCATGAGGCAGGTATATGGTGAAATGTTCACCATCAAAGAAACAGTCGGTCCACTGGCAAGAGCACGAGCGGAAACCAGGCAAAGACACGAGCAGCTCAGAGAGGCTTCCCAGGCCTTAGACAAGATGATGAGTTGGACAATACAGTACCCTCAGGCACCTGAAAATTTGCCTAAGAGGGACTGGATTCACATGCAGGATGCAAAGGTTCAACTCCGCATGGCGATGCAATCTAGAGACAAACTGTCTAAGGACCTGGACAAAGTAATGTCCTCGTACGACCACCTGATTAGTGGTATCGACTCAATGCATACGTTGCACCACATTCCATCGCTTGGGGCATTAGATGAAGAGAAAACCTGGGAACAAGTGGACCAGGACATCCAATCATTTTTGCAACCTATCAAGCAAGCCGCTGCTGATCCAGAGCCCTCAGCATCTCAAGAGCATCTGAGTCAATTTATTGCCACTCCAGCGCGGATTTATACCAAGCTTGCATCGCTTTCAAATCAGATCGCACAGAAAAGGGAAACCTTAGTACCAAATGCTTTGGAATGTGTGCATCGATTGAAGGAGGAGGTACCTCTGGTTTCCCCCATAGCGGCAGAGTACCGTACATGGCAGGATTTCCTCAAGGAGCAACAGGTTGACGTCCCTGACCTTAACATTTCGCGTCCATCCCCACAGCCCGGTAGCAGCAAGTCATGAGCAGCAAGTAGAGCTAGGTCACAAGTCGCACCAACAGGGCAGGTCGCAGGTCGCATCACCTACCCAGGTCGCAAGTCGCGCATACCAGTCAGGTCGCAGAAAGAAGGGGTCGCAAGGTAACCCAACGGTCAAGAAGGTGAACAGTCAAGGAAACCCAACGGGCAGTTTTGGCATTATAAATACTCCTACGGGAACTTGTATAGGGGCTTTTATTTTTTGGAAACTCGAGAGCTACATGCAATTGTATTGAAAGATTCTACACTTGAGCATATGAATATAGATTCTTGTTAAAACACCCTATGGTTATGATGTGTTTTGCTGTGCGAACACTGTGTGTATTCCTTGTACAGTTTCAGAACATCCTATGATTAATGAATCTGCACTCTTCATGTCATCATTTATGCGTCATGGCTATCTGTGTTGTATCAATGATGTTCATTTTATCATCTGTTCTATTAATGAATGTTAATGAACTATTTTGTTAGCATTTCGTTTTATCTTTCAGGAAGTAAAGAGGTATCTTATCATAAAGAACTATTTCTTTTGTGATCAGACTACCCTACAAGCATTACCCCACAAAAGATGTGTTGCTAATGACATCTCTTGAGGTGTACGTGCTTTATCTATAATCTTGCTACGCATAGTGTTTGATTCATGTTTAACACATCAATCCTGTATTCTGTATCATGTGAATAAGTGTATGTCCGCAGGTTCAAACAGATTCTTTTGAGACCGAAGGGAAGTCATCTTAAGTGGTAGCCGGACCCACACCCCGGACGGGATCCCTACTCCAAACGGTTTAAGGTCTAATTGGGACTTTCTACCGGGGAGATCCCCTACTGTTGGCCGGACAAATTTTCCCGTCAACAGAATTGGCGCTAGAAGGAGGGCTGAATGGCAGCCTCCCAGCACACAACGAACATCCCATCACAAACTCCCCTAGGGGAGGTCATAAACAATGAAACTGTCCCTCCTCCTCTAGAAGATATTCCAGAGAGGGAGACTCGATATTTTGAAATCACTAGGGCGCAGTTGAGAGCCTTGCGCCCAGCTGCCCGAGATCTTATCAACAACTTACGGTTCACTCCAATCATGGAATACCTTGCCCATACTAGAACTCCGCCCGAGAACATCACCCGAAACGGTGCCCTTGCGAGTACCATACCCGAGCTAGTAAATCTAATGTTGGAAGACCCCGCAAATGCTGTTGAAGAAAATGACCCTATTCTCCAAGAGGGCAAAGAATTTGCTGACACCGAGCCTTTCCCCGACTCCCAGCCTAACCAGACTCGAAAAAACAACAACCAGGCACACCCCCCACCCGGGGATGGTGAGGGAGGCAGAGGCCGAGGAAATGTAGACGAAAGGAATATGGCTCGTAGAAATGAAGGAGAAAGGAATAGGGCTCGCAGAAATGAAGAAGAAGGAAATAGAGGCCGAGGGGCCGGAGGTAGAGGAGATAGGGGCCGAGGTCAAGGAAACCAAGCTCGCAATCGTCAACCAAACCCAATGAGGCCCCCTGTACACAACTTGGGATATCTTAGAGATTTTCTGCACCGTGGGAGACACCAAGACGAAAAATCCCGTCACGAGTCAGAAGCATCGGTCTCAGGTTCGGGAGTCGAATCTGAACATGAGTTTAGGCAACACCAGCGGGCTAGGAGAGTGCAACCCCTAGCTTGGATGGCTCAATCCCCATTAAATCTTCTGGGCCCGCTCCAAGATCTGCCTAGGCATCCGGAGAAACACCTCCCTAAGTTCGACCCTGAGAAAGGCACCTTAGCTGAAGATCATATCAGCAGCTTCTATTTGTCTCTGCAAATCATGAGAGTCCAGTTCGATGATTTCGCATGTCGACTGTTTCCCCATACCCTCGAAAACAAGGCGGCCACATGGTACCGCTCTCTCCCCAGTGCCTCTATCACTTCATGGGACCAATTCCGTCGCACGTTCCTGCATAAGTTTTCAGAAGATAAAAATCCTTCCATGCTTCTCACTGAATTGAGCACCATCAAGTGTCATAAAAAGGAAAAGGTTAAGGACTTCAACCAACGCTTCGCTACCATACTGCAGAAATTTCCCCCCAACCTAGCGTTGGATGACTCAATCACCATTGACTACTATACCAAGGCCCTACCTAGAGACATTGCCGTTTTCGTCAAACGTGAAGCCCGCGCTACCCTTACGGCTAATTATGGGGCTGCTCTTGCCATAGAAAAAGACATGCTTTCGATAGGAGCCATCGATCATGAAGGGAGAGATGATCACAAGCCTAACACAAAAAGAGGTCAGTCCTCCACTCCTAAGACCACTGATAGGGATAGGGATGCATTTGATTTTGAAAGCATGGCAAAAACGCTCAAGCATTTAACGAACGAAGTCACTGACCTAAGGAGAAAAGGCACAGAAGCCACAACTAGCACTAAACCACCCAAACCTTTCTTCAGAAAAAGTAATCCCAACACTAACAGACCTCCGTCTAACACAAATGCTTCTCTCAATGTGGAAGAGATAGGGAAAGACAACTTCTGCTCGTTCCACCAAGCTACCCACTCTGAAAAAACGTGCCCTCAATGGATTGGCAGCATGACAGCAGTAGTTAATCAACTTTTAGATGACCAAACTCCAGGAGATGTGACGGAGGATGATGTTTCAGATCATGATGAGGATCCACCCTCTAACGAAGAACCAGGATCTTCTATCCTTGCTTTTGACATAATTCGAGGTGGAGAAAACCTTACCCCCATTGATATCTACATGGCAGATGCTCCCAAAGATCAGCCCGTGCGGAATTATAGCCTCAGAAGCAAAGGACCTGTTCCCGAGCAATCCTATGAAGACAAGAAAAGGGCTTTCCTAAGGAAAATCCTGCCCCCAGGAAACGGAAAACAATCTGTCCCGGAAAAACTTCCCAACAACACTACCCGAGCGAGTCAAAAGAGAAAACTTCCAACAAAATCCTCTAAGACTTCCACCGAGCCTAGCCCTCAACCAGAGCCCAGCTATAACATTGTTGAAGATATGAAGAAAACAAGAGCAAACATTTCTCTCTATGAGCTGGCCCGCATTACTAATCAAAAGGAGCTCATTCTTAAGGCTTTCTCAAATACTTCAGCTACGAAGACTGTGAGCAACACGTCTGCGCAAGCCGGACCAGATGTACAGTCCATAGTAAACGCCATCAATACCAACTCAAGAGGATCCACACCTCCTTTCCTTTTGTCCTTCGAGATTTTTAACTTCAATGTCCACAACTGTCTAGTCGACTCCGGTGCCTCTACAAACGTCATGCCTTTATCTGTCTGTAAGAAACTTAACATTCGCCCGGAGAAGACTGATGCAAAAATCATACAACTCGATAGATCACAAGTACCCGCCGTAGGAGAGTTGAACAATGTCATTATCCGCTTGTCATCAGACTCTAGGGTCCATCAATGCATTGACATTGTGATTGTCGATATCCCGGAAGCATACGGCCTATTGCTTAGTAGGGATTGGTCCAGCAAGTTGCAAGGCTACTTCGCCACCGACTGGTCCCACTTGTGGCTTCCTTACAAGGGGCGGAATAATCAAATCAGGGTAGAAAGTGAACCTTATATGAAACACACCGTCACCGATCTAGATGCCGTTAATGAACCCATCAGCTTTGCACAAGAAGAGCTTGGCATGTGCTTTCTGGAAGCAATATTCGGATGCTACCAACCCCCTCAGTCTCCCGTAGGCCCCGAGGTCCAATCTGAACTAGCATTAGTCGTGGAAGAACAAGTCACCCCTGTCTCACCAACAACAGAAACCCCTCCGCAACCTATTACTTTGAAGGAGCCGGAAAGTGACCTATGGACCTTGTATTATGATGGTTCCAAGACTCATGATGGAGCTGGCGCGGGTTGCATATTGCTTGACCCTCACAAGAACAAGTTCTTAGTCTCATGTCGTTTAGAGTTTCAGTGTACCAATAACACTGCTGAATACGAGGCATTAATCCTCAGACTTAATAAGGCGCTGGATCTGAAGGTAAAATGTTTACAAGTAATTGGAGATTCCGAAATTATTACTCGCCAGGTACGCAACACTATTCACTGTTTATCGCCACATTTAAAGGCGTATCAACAAGAGGTATGGCGATTGATTTCTGCTTTTGATGCATTTGGTATTAAATCTGTTCTTAGAATGCACAACGCAGCAGCTGATACTCTGGCTAATGCTGCTGCTATATTTACCCCCTTAAGGGACGGTTTTTCAATTGAAGTTGTATATAGACCCTCTGTGCCAGACAACATTTCTAATTTACGCGTTTTTAACGATGATCAACAGATTTTGGACTTTATGTGCAATGCTGAAGTGTTCAAGGACGCGGCGATAGATGAGGAAGAACATGAGCATGCTTTACAGAAAGAGAACGATGAACGCAAAGAGAACATTATGCCCAAGGGGGTGGTGTCACTAGAAAAGCTTTTTGATCTGCAAAACCGATTCCGCAGGCCTCCGAACACCAAAGTGCAAAGTTCCATATTGGCACATCGGCAAGTGAACTTGGGAACAGATGAGAACCCGAAGTTCGTTAACCTTGGCAAAGACTGCAGTGATGAAGAGGCACGGGCCTTCACCCAGTTATTCCGGAAGTATCGTGATGTATTTGCTTGGACATATGAAGATCTACGTACATACGATACTCGTATCATTCAACATGTAATACCCATGAGGGAAGGCGTTAAACCCTTCCAATAGAAACTCAGAAAAGTGCATCCAGCTTTGGAGCCAATGATTCTAAAGGAACTTAAGAAGCTCTTGGATGCGCGCATTATTTTCAAAGTTCGTCACTCCACGTGGGTGTCGAATCTGGTACCCGTACGAAAGAAGTCTGGTGAGATCCGCTTGTGTGTAGATTTCTGTAATCTGAATCGGTCCTCAAACAAAGACAACTACCCGGTGCCCCCCATGGAACAGATATTACAAGCTGTATCTGGATCTGAGATGTTCTCCCTATTGGATGGCTTCTCCGGCTATAACCAGGTGCTGGTAGCTGAACCAGACAGACTGAAAACCACCTTCCGGACAAAATGGGGAACCTTCGCTTTCAGACGCATGCCCTTTGGCTTGATCAATGCAGGGGAAACCTTCCAACGAGCCATGGATATAGCCTTCCGTGGTTTAATAGGGCAGAGCGTGGTGGTTTATTTGGACGATGTTACTGTATTTTCAAAACGCAGGGGCGATCATTTACGCCACCTCAAGCAAATCTTCGAGAGGTGCAGGAGGTACGGAATATCGCTCAACCCCAAAAAGAGCATTTTCGCTGTGGCAGAGGGAAAATTGCTAGGCCACATTATCACTAAGCAAGGCATTGTGGTTGATCCGGAACGGGCTAAAGCCATCGCTCAGATTCCTCCCCCAAGCAACAAGAAAGCGATGCAATCCTTCCTGGGGAAAATTAATTTTGTCCGTAAATTCATTTCAGATTTCGCCCAGATAGTCAAACCACTACAGGGAATGATTAAAAAGAATGTTGTATTCCAATGGAATTCCCCAGAGAGAGAGGCCTTCGATAAAATCAAAAGGGCTATAGCTGAAACTCCTTCCCTCCAAAGTCCAGATTTTGATAAAGGTTTCATCCTATACACTTTCGCTTCAGACTCCTCGCTTGCGGCTGTCCTCACGCAGAAAGATAATAACAACGATGAACGACCCATTTCTTTTATGAGCACCGGTCTACAGGGAGCTGAATTAAACTATCCGGAAATTGACAAGCAAGCCTATGCGGTTTACAAGGCCGTAAAACATTTTAGGCCCTACATCTTGAAAAATCACGTCACGGTTTTTGTACCGCACCCAGCAGTCCGCTCACTTTTCGTACAGCAAGAGCTAGGCGAAAGGCGGGGCAACTGGATGGCGTGTTTACAAGAATACGATTTAGAGTTCAAACCAGCACATACCGTTAAAGGACAGGGCTTATGTCAAATGGCCGCAGAGGCTGCAAGTGCTCATGAAATTGAAGAGGAATGTTGGGAACAAGAGATCGACATGTATCAGAGCGACCATGTGCCTCAGCAAAATAGCCCTTCTTGGTATTTGGACATTTCAAGATATTTGGCCCAAGGCACAATGGACCCTGCTCTTACTGCCCGACAGAAACGCGCAATAAGACTAAAAGCCGCATCTCACCAACTGATCCAAGGTAAGTTGTTCAAGAAACACCACGATGGGGTCCTGTTACGCTGCTTGGAAACTGGCGAAGCACAGAAAATCTTAACTGAGCTGCATGACGGACCAGCTGGAGGTCATTTTTCCGGAGATACCACCGCCCATAAGATAATGCGCGCAGGATACTATTGGCCTACTCTTTTCAGAGACGCGCATGCATATGTTCGGAAATGCATTCAGTGCCAGAAGTTCGCCAACCGAGAAGCACGGCCAGCCGCACCACTACTCTCAGTAGCAGTAGAGGAACCTTTCCAACAATGGGGTTTGGATGTAATTGGGGAAATCACACCTCACTCTTCTAAACAACATCGGTATATCCTTACGGCCACTGATTACTTCACCAGGTGGGTCGAGGCAACACCGTTACGTCGAATCAACGATCAAGAGGTAATAGAATTCCTCACGCATTCCATCATGACCAGGTTTGGCGTTCCGACTTCTTTAGTTTTTGATAATGCGACTTATTTCTCATCTTTTAAATTATATGATTTTGCGCTGGAAAATGGTATTATTCTGAAACATTCTGCAAATTACTACCCCCAGGGAAATGGATTAGCCGATTCCACTAACAAGAACCTTATCTGTATTATTAAGAAGACTCTTCTATCCCACCAGCGCAACTGGCACAATGCCCTTCACAATGCACTGTGGGCTGACCGTATTACTCCCAAGTCCTCTTTAGGCACCTCCCCATTTTTCCTCGTGTATGGAAAAGAAGTTGTTCTCCCTTCTCATCTATCTCTCCCGGCCCTCCAACTGTCCCAAGAATGTCATGGTACCCCGTGTCCCACCTTGCAGAACCGAATCGACACCTTGCTGAAATTGGAGGAAGAAAGGCAAAAGACCCGGGAAAATTTTGCCATCCATCAGAGCCGAATCAAAAGATGGTTTGATAAAAAGTCCACGGGAAACAAAATTTTTGAAGTAGGAGACCTAGTCCTTAAGTGGGATAAATCCCATGAGGAAAAGGGGAAGCATGCCAAGTTCCAAGCACTTTGGACAGGCCCGTTCCAAATTAATGAAAAGATAGGATCACACACATTCAGATTGCAAACCCTTGATGGACGAGTCGAGGTCCTCCCGGTAAACGGGCATGACCTCAAACACTATTTCACTTAGCAGCCCTTGGAGGGCTGTCTTAGTTTGTACCATAGTTCCTTGTCTCACTTTTGTTCAAAAAAAAAATTTAAATAAATAAATAAATAAATAAAATAAAATAAAATAAAATAAAATAAAAGCTTAAGGAAGGATTTGTTAGAGCCACGCAAATTGGCATACTGCAACAGGTTTTGCACTGATGGAAAGCCTTTTCCGATAAACTCAAAGGCGGCAAAAGCTGGCTTGTTCTCCGCACCTAAAGGTAGCATATCGCCGAGCTCGAGTCATCAAGCAGGAAAACTTATCTCGCCAGTGTGAGAGGGTGTCCACAAAAGAGAATGCAGTGTAAGTGGTAACCAGACCAGAAGGGAAAAGAGGTACTCTAGGCTACGACAGGGTATCTGGGAAAAACCAAAGTCCTCATGCCAGACCAGGAACAACCTCTCTGCAAGAAAAATAAGTCGGGATCCCTCATCCGCCCAGGCTAAATTTCCATCTCAAATAAGTGCCACGAGCACATCTCAAATAAGTGCCTTCGGCACATTCAAAATAAGTGCAATAGCACACTAATAAAGGGTAAAGGATCGAGAAAGGCTTCCTGCGCAGAGAGGTGATGTAACGACTCCGCCGGGGTACTGACTAGGCTCGCTGGCAGCAGAGCAACATTCACGATTCCTAGGCAGTGACTCCGCCGAGGCCGAGAGGTTCGCTAGCAGCGGAGCAACACAATGAGGACAAAATAATCGTACCAGACCCTGTAGCCGCCTGAAGTTCTCCAAACCTTCCAGTCCGGAGACCTGACGAAACGAATTTGGTTGAATGGCACCCAAACAGGCTAGCAGATTGAGCAGCCCAGCTAGGTGCCCAATGTTAGGAGATGTCAACCACAAGGTAAAAGAAAACAGTCAGCATAGGCCCCTCCCTCCCCCCGCCAAGACTAACCATCAGCAGAGACTTTGAGTTCGTCCAGTGAATCGCCATTTGTTGTAGCCCCTACAACACCCTCCAAAAAAGACCACCATTTCAAATTTTTGGAGCCCCCTAAAACTAAAGAGGAATTGCTAAGTCGCCAAGTCGCCAAGTCGCAAAGTTAAACAGTTGATAAAAACCGCGACCTAGCGACCTTGCGACCTCGCGACCTCAGGTTTCCAGGTCGCCAGGTCGCAAATCTCCGAATTTAATGGAAAATGCGACCCAGTGACCCAGCGACCCCAGGTCGCCAAGTCGCCAGGTCGCAAGGTCGCAATTTTACAATTTTCATGAAAAGCGCGACCCAACGACCTTTCGACCCAGCAACCCCAGATCGCCAGGTTGCCAGGTCGCAAGGTCGCAAAACTCCGAAATTAATCAACTTGCGACCCAGCGACCTGCATTTATTGCTCGCACGTGCGACTTTCTATAAAAGGGAGGTCGCAGGTCGCATTTTACACATTCAGCGATTTGTAAGAAAACGCCTCTGACAGCTCAACTGGCGCGTTTTTCCTGGGTAAGTTGCCATTTCTTCCTGCTGTTTCCGTTTTGATGCTTTTCTTACCAAACCCATCTCCCCTTAGGCCTTTAAATTGTCTTTTGACTGAGATTTTATGTTTCTGAGGGTTTTATGAATCTGTTTTCTACATAAGTTGTCCAAACCGCGCTGTTTTTCTGATTCACACCTCCATGGCATCATCCCTTGCTATTAAAATACTGCCACAGCTCCACCTGGACCTAGCCAACTTGTAAATCCTCAAGAGGAGGGAGAAAAGGAGGTTCAAGGCCGCGCGCGCGTAAACCCCCCGGGCAAGCCATATTGCGACCTGCGACCCAGCGACCTAGTCGCGAGGTCGCATTTTCTCCAGTTTCTGGGATTTGCGACCGAGCGACCTAGTCGCGAGGTCGCAAGGTCGCATCCTTCACATTTTCTAAGAGATCTGCGACCTAGCGACTCAGCGACCTGGTCACAAGGTCGCAAGGTCGCGTCCGGGCTCTGTTCTTGCAATCCGCGACCCAGCAACCCAGTAGCCCAGTTTTGCATTGGCACAGCTAAAATTTCATCACTAAATTGTAACTAGTTTTTATCACCATGTCGTTCTTATCGTGGGATTCCTTTATGAATTTGATAGGTGAAAATCAAGAAGACATAGAGTGCATACCTGTGTTATCAGATTCTAGTGACATGGCGCCCCCGCTATCTCGGAGGAAGGACAATAGTGGAAGAGATTGATGAGCTGGAGGTGGTGTCCCCACCCCGAATATACAGAGATACACTATGTACATTTACAAAAGACGACAGAATGAGGTGGTACCAAGTATATCATGAGTTCGCCATACCGGAAGAGGAATTTCCAGAAGATCTCACAGACCGGGAGATATACTTGGCAGTGAAGAAGTCCAAACTACATCTGGCAGGGGCGCATCCAGCCATATTCCCATGTCCAGAGGTTATAGATTGGATCATACAAAAGACGGACCCCCAGAAGTTTGTGATCCGGGACAACGAAGGCAGAGCTTTCTCTACGCTGGTAGGCTCGGATGCTCACATTTATTACTCACTTCCTCGCCCAGATGAGCATTTCTCTCCAGAATGGGCTGTTGCTCACGCCATTCCGATAGTTGATACTATTAGACAATGGTGGGAGGAGCCAGAGAAGTTCAAGGTCAAGAAAGACCAAGAGTACCCAGTGGCGAGCCTGAGGAAGGTTTACAAATTGGTTGCCGCCATGCTCTGCAGAATTTACGGGCGCCCAGATTGCTCCACCTTCAGCGGCAGTTGGGCTACTATCATGGAGTACGTGAAAACATATGGCACCCGTTTCAACTGGGCCGGCATACTGATGACTTCGATGCAGACCAACTTGAACTCGGCATTGGCCCGGGATGAAGGAATGTCTGCCGAATTTTACATGGCCTTTTACATACTAGATGATGTCTGCGCCAGAGTATAGTTTGAGGGATGGGCGCACAACTGGGATTCCGAGCAGTCGCGCGCAATTCATCTACAACTCAAGGTATTTTGGGAGTCCAAATACAAACAGGATATTGATCAGATTTCCCAAGTATTTATCCCCTCTCTGTACAGAAATTTATTTGGCCAAGACACCCCCTGCATGTCGTGGCGGGCCAAAGAGACTCTAGTCAAAGTGGCGCACTGGTTCCCTTTCCCTGGGTACACCTTCATCCGAGTCTTTGGAACTTACAAGGCACCACATGCTATGCCTCGCTTTGTGACAGACAAAATGCTTATTCAGGAGGTATGCTTTCAAATGTCACACGGATTCTCCAGCATCCTGTCCAAAGGAAAAAAGAAGCCATGGCCTACGCTACCCCTCACCATTGGTGCATACACAGTTAAAGACTTCAGGGAAGTAGCAGCAGAAGCAGAAGTAATGAGAAGTTATCAGCTCGGGGCGCTTGAACACCGAACCTATGACCCAGAGAAAATAGTTCCTGAACACTGCTTGAGAGCTAAATTCAAGTGGACTTATCAGCATCTTGAGCGCCCGGCGGAATATGAGAGAAGGAACTGGTATAATGCTGAAAGACAAATTGCCCCGGGAGCAGACGTGGTCCAAGAAGACCCAGATGATCAGAGCTTAGAAGATAGAACTCGTCAGTTAGGAGGTTCCTCTTCCTCTTTACCAAAGAAATCTCGAACCGACACAGGGCTTATTCCATCCATCAAACAAAAGGAAGCAGAGGCAAAAGCCCAGCAAGAAAGGGAGAAGAAGCTAAAAGAGGATGAGGACGCGCGCCAAAAGAGTGCAACAGCAACACAAAAGAAGAAGCAGGCCAGAGAGGACAGCAAAGAAAAAGAGGGCAAGGAGGCACAGGCCACAGCAGAACGGGCACTTACGGCAGAGCTGGACAAAGCAGAGGCTGAACGCCAAAAGAAAGCCGAACAGGCTGCTGCAGCTGAGCAGAAGAAGAATGCTGAAATAGAAGCAGCAGCAGAAGCTGAACGCCGGCAAAAGGAAGAAGAAGAAAAGAACACAGAAGAAAGAGAAGATGACATGCTGGACGACCTCGAGGTGACTCCCCTCGACATACCTCTGGGCAGTACCAAACTCTCTGACGTTAGATCGCCCCGGGGACAGAAAGAAGATGTGTTTGACCTGACCAAACTGACATTCGATCAGTTCTCGTTCAAAATCCGGCAAGAGAAGAGGAGGTCACTGGCGCAAAGTCCCTCTGCCGCATCCACAGTAGCAACAGGCAAAGACATAGTCCTTGATACCAGGACTAATCCTGTAATGATAGCATCAGCGGGTACTGCTTTCGCCGCAGCTACGGAAGAAAATTTAACCCGAATGAGTAGAGAAATAGTATCTCTACAAAATAGACTGCACGCAGCTGAGCAACGCGAGAAGAGAGCAGAGCAAGAGAAAGCAGAATTGCAAGCGGAAGTCCAACAACTTCGGAACCAAGCTTCACCAGTAAATGAAGTCCCGCTGGCCATCTTCAAGGAGTGTGAGGTGTTGGAAGTGACCATGAGGCAGGTATATGGTGAAATGTTCACCATCAAACAAACAGTCGCTCCACTGGCAAGAGCACGAGCGGAAACCAGGCAAAGACACGAGCAGCTCAGAGAGGCTTCCTAGGCCTTAGATAGGATGATGGGTTGGACAATACAATACCCTCAGGCACCTGAAAATTTGCCTAAGAGGGACTGGATTCACACGCAGGATGCAAAGGTTCAACTCTGCATGGCGATGCAATCTAGAGACAAACTATCTAAGGACCTGGACAAAGTAATGTCCTCGTACGACCACCTGATTAGTGGTATCGACTCAATGCATACGTTGCACCACATTCCATCGCTTGGGGCATTAGACGAAGAGAAAACCTGGGAACAAGTGGACCAGGACATCCAATCATTTTTGCAACCTATCAAGCAAGCCGCTGCTGACCCAGAGCCCTCAGCATCTAAAGAGCATCTGAGTCAATTTATTGCCACTCCAACGCGAATTTATACCAAGCTTGCCTCGCTTTCAAATCAGATCGCACAAAAAAGGGAAACCTTAGTACCAAATGCGTTGGAATGTGTGCACCGATTAAAGGAGGAAGTCCCTTTGGTTTCCCCCATAGCGTCAGAGTACCGGACATGGCAGGATTTTCTCAAAAAGCAACAGGTCGACGTCCCTGACATTAACATTTCGCGTCCATCTCCACAGCCCGGTAGCAGCAAGTCATGAGCAGCAAGTAGAGCTAGGTCGCAAGTCGCACCAACAGGACAGGTCGCAGGTTGCACTGCCTACCTAGGTCGCAAGTCACGCATACCAGCTAGGTCGCAAGTCGCAACCTCTTCGAGGTCGCAAGGAAGCTCAACAGGTAGGCATGCGAAGAGTCGGGAAGCCCAAAGGGCAAGTTTTGTGCTATAAAGCTCCCTACGGGGAAAGTGTAAA
>JAXQQM020057921.1:0-10211 GCA_034641835.2 Pinus albicaulis | reverse complement strand
GTTTCATCACTGTTCATAATATTTCATGCTTTATATTTTACTTCTGTCCATAATCTTTCATGTTTTATGTTATTGTCAACTGATCAATGTTCTTGTTTCAGATTACAAATAGGAACCCCGGGCATTTGCATATCTTTTGACTAATGACATGGAATCAATATTGTTCTGCTGCTAATTTATTTTTCTTAGTTTTTGTTTAATTTCAGTACTTCTTTGTTTATTTCAGTCTTGCACATTTGTTTCAGTAGTTAGATTTAGATATATTAAATTTCTCATGTCATTTTCAGTTACCTTCGAAAGCCATAGCTGGACTGATGGTGAGGGATTGAAGTATGAGTGTGTAGTTTGATATTAGTTTACTTTTTGCAAGTTAGATATATTAAATTGCTCATGTCATTTTCAGTTACCTCCGAAAGCCACAGCTGGACTGATGGTGAGGGATTGAAGTATGAGTGTGTAGTTTGATATTAGTTTACTTTCTGCAAGTTAGACATATTAAATTGCTCATGTCATTTTCAGTTACCTCCGAAAGTCACAGCTGGACTGATGGTGAGGGATTGAAGTATGAGTGTGTAGTTTGATATTAGTTTACTTTCTGCAAGTTAGATATATTAAATTGCTCATTTCATTTTCAGTTACCTCCGAAAACCATAGCTGGACTAATGGTGAGGGATTGAAGTATGAGTGTGTAGTTTGATATTAGTTTCTTTTTCTGCAAATTAGATATCAGATTGCTCAAGTTGTTTATGGTTACCTCCGAAAACCATAGCTGGACTAATGGTGAGGGATCAGAATATAAGTTGATGTAATTTGATTTAGATTTACTTTGTTGCAATTCTTGGATTTCTTTAAGCATAGTTTATTTTGTGTTTAGACAGCAGCAAGGATAATTTGGTTTTCATGCTCAATAGTTCACTATTTGATTTATTAGGCTAGCAGCACATTTTCATTTCCTTTCAAGTTTTGTCATTGTATGTTTCAAATTCCTTTTTAAGTTTGAAGTTGGTAAATCATTATAAAGGATATCATTGCCTTGAACAATAATAACCATACTTGTTTTTATTTTAGAATTTCCATCTCACATTAGAAAACCAAAAACGACAAAAAGGTAAGAAATAGGTTATCTTGCACATATAGTGCGCCACACTTCATCAGCTTACGAATCCCGGATTGATAAATTAATGTAGCAATTTAGGACACACTAAATTGACCAAACAAGAGGTTTACAAATATTTCCTCTGTATTAATTGTTTACATTAAGAATTAAGCTCGGTGGAGAGATTTTGTTGACTTTAAGGCTCTGTGTCATCGTGTAATAACTCTGCTGATATTTTTGTAATTAATCCTTTGGCTGAATTAACTATTTGATTGTATTGGGAAAATATCGTCTGCTCTGATCATAACTCGGCCCTTTGTCAAACACTTTGAGGCTACAGGTGGCAATCTGGTAGCTGAGAGGAATCAATTAGCCTCTGATGTGGAAGTGGAGGCATCCCTTGTCTGATAGACATTATTTGATTTGTGTTTAATTTAGTGGATTAGGCTTTTGATAGTTGATCTTAGATGTAATCCATTAAACTGTGGAATTAATATTTAATCTTCATTTCTGGCTTGTTTTAATCTTCAACACTTATACTCTTTGATTTGTATTAATATTTTTCTGTCTTGTTAATGTGTAGGTGCCACAAAGGGTTCTTATGGCATCGATGCTCATCCTTCACTGATGAAACATGACATTGAACCCTTCATAGTAATCCTCTTTGATAAATATAAAACTGGGAGGATCATCATCCTCGGCTTTATTCTTCTTTTAAAACAATGGGGAAATCTTTTAAAGCTTGCACAAAAAGAAAATATTAAGAAAATCCTGCGTATTTTTTGGTTTGACTACTTGAGGGGTTGCGTATTAGGTCGCAGCCATTGGATGAAAGCATCCAACGGTGGAGATTCACTTGCAGGGATCAAAAGGAGGCGGTTTAGAGGAATGGTGCATAGGATTAAGTCCAGGTCGTAGATCTTGTTCTGATCAATGGTCAATATCAATCAGGGAAATACAATGGATAAGGGCCACTTTACTATATAATGGCAGAAAATGCGAAGAAAATAGGTTAAAATCCTTTGCGGTGGAGAAAGCAATGGAAGGGAAAATGGGGTTTCTGAATGATCATAGACTGTTGGATCATATTGGACCCCGAGATCAACGACGGGGATTTCTCATTGAAATCCTTTGGTGAAGGTGGATGCGATAATGCAATGGGAGATTAGATCTAAGCTATTGATCTGCAGAGATCAACGGTGGGGAGCGCACGCGATGTAATGCTGTGGAAAGGGGGAAAAATGGTTTTGGAGGAGAAAACCATGGGTTTCACACGGAAAAAGGGTGGGTAGGTGGTTTCAATTTTTTGAACGTGATATGCATTAGAAGGAGACACATGGAAATTTAATACTTCCCATATCCCACAGCCCTTGGGAAATTAACCTTCGCGCTTGAAGTTACGCAAAAATGTGCGTCAACCATTGGATCTAGGGTCTTAGATCTGACGGTGGAGAGCGAGTGCAATATTGGATAGATGCGCGGGCGGAAAGAGGTGGGGTGGTTTCAATCTTAGCCATTGGATCATGATTGGATGGCTGAGATTCAATCTGAGGAAGGCAAGACCACAGAAGGCGGGCCTGTCGGGATTATTATGAACCGTTAGATGTACAGGATCAACGATCAGGATTTGATCTGGGGTATAAAGAAATAAAACATGAGGCGGAGGAAGGGTTAATATGGGACGTTGATCTATAGATATCAACGACTGGGATTGGCCGAAAAACATTACACAGTGGTGTATACATGATTTTTAACCAAAGTTGGGAGGAAATATCTGGACCGTCTGATTTAGACATGTGGACGGCCCAGATGCAATCGGAGCTTCGTGATCGACGGGGCAATGGACATGGGAGCACCGAAGCGATTCAGCGATGGCCGTTGATCTGTAGATCAGGTCGAAAGTGGAAAATGAATTGAAGGAGTGGCCAATCGGAGAGGGAGCAATAAAATATTATAACGCGCCAATGGAAACCTCTGATGCGATACAACATTAACCATTTGATTGGTTAAAAATAAACGGTGAGAAAGGGTTTAACAAATCAAATGGCAGGCCCCTTTATAATATAATAAAGGCGGTTTTTTTATTAAATACAAAGGTTTAAGGGCTTGGGGCGAGTTATATATAAAAGGCTTGGTGCCCGGTTGCGGGGCCTTGGATATATGGAATAGCAAAGGTACAAGGGTTTATGTGGAAGGGTGCCAATCGACATCGGAAGCACGGTGATGGTCTTTCAATCTACCCATTTGAAATTATTCAATGCGAGATAGCGCGGATCATCAATCGGTAAAAGATCAATGGTCTTTATCATTAAAAACATGAACTGGTAGAATTTATACAAAAACTTAGGAAAATGGGGTTTTGTGAATATACAAAGGAAAAAGGCGTCAGAGATGGGTTTGTTCACAAATTTTAGGACCCGATTGCGGGTTCTGAGGTTATATGAAGCGGTAATGGGATCAGGGCTTATAAACAATGGGGCTCATTGGATCGGAGGTCTTAATACAACAAAAAATACTTGTGCACTCTGATTATTTCTGATGCGATAAGCGTTTTTGGTCTTTAAATCTTGGTTTTTTCAAAGAAATCAAGGGATCGGGAGTTTATATGCAAAAGGGCCAATCACATCGGGAGACTTATAAAACAAAAAGACTTGCGTTGCGTTGATTGTTCCGATGCGATAAGCACCGAAAGGTTTTAGCACTTGGTTCTAGCACCAGGGCACATGTGGGGAAGTGGTTAGGACTTAGCCTAAATGGGCTTAAGCCTTAATACAAAAAATGTATTTTTATGATTTTTTCAGGGTTTTCGAATGGATTTGGGGGTTCGAAAAAGTTCAAAAGTGAGTTTTAAACTTTGTAAAAGGATTTTCATGAAGGGGAAAGGGGAATAAATGAAAAATAGAATAATTTTATGGGGGGAAGAAGGAATAAAATGAAGGTTATTTTTGAGTGGAGGGAGGGGAAAAATGGAGTTTTGCAGCAGTCTTTTCTTCATGGAAAACAACATATTTTCAGAGTTTACAATGGAAACAATCGTGAATATTTAAACAACGGGCATGATGTCTTCATGAGTATTCAAGAGATAACATTTTTAGCAATAAAACTATTTCTTGAAGGCTCAAAAAATGATTTAGCCACCTTTTGATATAACAAATCTTATAGGTGGTTAAAAGTGGCTCCACTTGGGGATGGTGCCTTATTGAAGGCATCAAGAACTTCAGACTTGCATTCTCTAGAGGCCAATCAGTGCCTTATCCATTGGGCTGCCTTTTCTTCGTTTGGATGATCTTCTTTTGCTCTGAAAATATTAGCAGCCATGAAAAATAATGGATTTTCATCAACACAAGCTTTCTACCTACCCAATCCTACTGATCTAACATTTTTTCTTCTCTTAGAGTGCATTTGGATTGGAAAACTATTTTTACAAC
Organism: Pinus albicaulis; assembly: GCA_034641835.2. Lineage (NCBI taxonomy): Eukaryota > Viridiplantae > Streptophyta > Pinopsida > Pinales > Pinaceae > Pinus > Pinus albicaulis. Next base: position 5,687 of record JAXQQM020057921.1, on the reverse strand, counting down.
ATCTTATTCTTTTGAAAGCATAAAACTAATCTAATTCTACTCCTTATTTCTCCATGAACTCATATTAAACAGTTGAGTCCATATGATTCTCTATCTAATCTACTAATCTGTTAGGATTAAACAGTCTAACAGATTTTTATTCTCTAAGTTCTAAAACAGAAATTTAAAAGCATACAAGTCAAGATTGAACAGTATCACTTGATGCTGATCTATGGTATAAAAAACAAGCTGCACATAGATAATTTTTTGCAGAAAATTAAATCAAAATGGAAGGCTTTAAAATTTGAAAGTTCAAGCAAAGCCTTCTCTTTTCTTTAGCTCTGTTTTTACTTCTGTTTGAGTTTTTCTTTACTTGTTCTCTGGTTCAGATTTTGAGCTGATTAGAACCAATTTTACCTATTTTTTGACTTATAAATTAAAGCATATTTGAGTCATTATTTTTTGGAAACTTAGGTTCAAATTTTGAGCTTGTTTGAACCTTTAATTTCTAGCCTAATCCGCCTAATTGATAAGCCAAGATTAAATTGTTTGGAAAATCCAATTCACTAACCTATTTGTTAGGGTCCCATGATTTGGTTGATTGGAAAGCCAAATGACAGTGTAACATCAAACCAATCTTTGGAGCCCAAGGATCTAGCCTTCCTGGACTCAGAGAGGGCTCTTTCTATTTGTGTAAGGGATCTCTGTGTGTTTGCTTATTGTGTTCTTGATATTAGGCTAGTTATGAAATAGGTTTTTTGGTTTTGATTTTTAGGTTGTGAGGGATGAACTGATCAAAGACTAAGATAGGTAAAAAATATGTCAGATCAACTGGGCTATGGGGTCGAAAAGGTCAAGAAATCTTTCGGGTGGTGATACAAGGTTGTTGAAGGGCCGATTTGATTCAAGGTAAAATGGATCTTTGGGTAAAATGGAGTGAGATGGACATTACACTTGTGAAGAAAAAAGGATTTCAAACATAAATAGTTTATTAGCTGACATAAAAATGGTAGGGAAAACCATTAATCATGAGAAATGTAATGTAAACTGATCGATGCATAGAAATAAACATTCAAGCCATGCGTAGAGATATATGATTCACTAACTTTGGGAAATGGCTATCAGACTTTGGGGAAATACATTTAAGACAAAAAAAAAACTCAAATCACTATGAAGGAATGCCTAACATATTATTCCAAGCTATTGGGCACTTTGAAGCAATATTTCATAGTTTTATGCAAAGGGAAAGATCAATACAAGACCTCCTTGGTTCAAAAAATGACAATCTAATCAATCAAAGAGAGGTTTTAGAGGTGGAACTATGATTAGCCATGAGTAAGCAGGGCATACCATGAATCATACTTAGCATGCATAAAACCATAAATGAAACAAGAAAAAAATATTCTTAAGTTATTAAAGAGCAATCAAGGATTCTTTAATGTGACTAGGAATGAAGAAAACATGGAAGCTATAAATAAATAGGAAATTTGAGGTGCCTCCAAGGGCACGTATGAAATATTTTCTCTACTGTCTTATAGCAAGAAAGAACATGGAATTTTGAATAAAAACTAAGAAACAAAACAGAGAGAGAGAGACACTATACCATTCTACGAAGTCATGGAATCCAACAAAAATCCTCTTTCATCATCCAAAAATAGCCAAGAAGCTATCCAAAAGCATGAGACAAGTGTTTCTTCCAAGCTTATATGACCATATATTGATTCTATTCATCAAGTTAAACCTTTTTTACAATGAAAGCCTTTGGAATATATAGGCCAAAGTGAGGAGAACCACCTAGTTCAACTTGCAATCTCATTGGCCTATCCAAAATATCTGATTTTGTCCTTGAGGCTTTGCAAAGCCCAAGGCACAAGATATCTAAAAAAATATCTCAAAAATGCCAAAAAAGGAAAATAAATTAACTTTTCCTAACTAACCATGCACAAAAATAGCTAAACGCACATGAGGAAAAGTCACTTTTGAAAAGTGCATTTTTTACAAAAATACTTAAGAAATACATCAGCAGAAAGTCCCCTGAATTTCTGGCAACTTTTGGAGGCCTTCCTGATGTCGAAATGAGGCCCATCATGGCTTTTTAGAAAGCTATGAATGTCTGTTTTATGAAAATGTTTATTTTGTTCCAAACTGACCACTAGATATGCTCAAAAAATATCACTGTGTGTAAAAGCCCAAAAAATAGGCCTTGCTGATAAACGGGGCAGAGTGTAGAAAAAGCGAGTGTTTTTCGCCATTTCGGGGGAGCAGCTGTTCTTTAATTTATCTGAAAATCGCCGAGTATATGCCCTTGAAATTATGGCATCCAATGACACCATTTTCATCCTTTTAGTATGCCCCAAACTGATATGGTGATGCCCATGAGTTTTAGCCAAAACCCTAAAAATGACAAAAAACCAAAAATTGTCGAATTTCGTCCAATTTTGGCGAGCATGACCCTCAAGGGTTTTTAGAAACATGTTGTGAAGCGGAGGCCAAAATTTGGAGCTTTGAGTTTTCTTTCCTCAATTTTTGTGTCGGGCACTTCCTTTTAGCCTCCTTGAGTTTTTCCTGAGTGGCCTTCAATTTCCGTCGGGCAAACTGATTGAGTTTCTTATAATGCCCGGTAATCCTCCGTTGAAGGTCCAAGTCTCTATTTTTCTTCTCTAACTTCTTCTCCAAGTGATCATTAACCCTCTCAAGCCATGCTTCACGATTGTTCTCTATCTCTTGTGCGAACAATGTAGTGAGAGGGGTAGATTGGAGAAGGGAAACTTCTTCTTCCTTTTTCTTCTCAAGAGTTCTTTTGAGCACCATGGTTCTTGGCCTATTTCTTCTGGGTTGATCTTCATCTTCACTCTCATCAAACTTGCCCATGATTTCCCCAAATCTCACTTGTGCTTTGGAGGCCTCCTTTTTGTATTTGATGGCCCGTGTCTCATATAACGCCATATGGACACTCATTTGTTTGTTTTGAACTTGAAAAAAGTGATTGAAGTTTCTAGCCCTCTCAAGATCAGTCTTCAATGCATAAATTTGGTTTTCTCTACTCATCAAGAAATTTTCTAGGATCTAGGCTTCATTGAGACTATCATCACTTTGGATTTGAATGATGTCGAATTCACTTTCCTTTTCATGAATGCTTTCTTCTTTCTCCTTTCCTTTGCTTTGGGTGGCTCTTTTAGTCTTCCTCCTCTTGGGAAATTTGACAATGGGCTTCTTGGGCGATTTCACCTTGCTTCGGAGGGACCTAGTAACATTTGGAGTTACAACTCTAGGCACCCTTTTCCTTGATGTCCGGGGCTTGGCCCCTTGCCTAGGAGAGGCAACTAGCACATGATCCATTGGCTCTTTACCCTTGCTACATTGCTCATCATTCTTGCCACTATCTTGGATCTCTTCATGGATTCCTTGACTGTCTTTTTGCATTTCTTTTTGAGGGTTGTCCTTCTCACTGTGTTGCACCTCTTCATCATCATGTGGCTACCTCTGTTCATCATGCTGTTGTTCTTTTTCATGAGGCTTTTGTTCATCACCATGTGGTTGCCTCTGTTCATCATGTTGTACCTGTTCATCATGCTGCACCAGTTCATCATTATGATGTTCATCATCATCTTCCTCTTCATCATGCCCTTCTTCCCCTTGATGTTCTGCCTCACTGTGCTCTTTTTCCACTTGCTGCCCTATTTCATCATGATGTTGCTCATCATCATCTTCCTCCTCTTGCTCATGCTCTTCTTCCTTATCATGCTCTTTTTCTTGTTCAATGGAAAATTTGAGCTTTTTGGGAATAGGCTTGCTTGAAGAAGGGGAAGGATGGTTAGTGGAAGGTGAAGGAGATTTATGAAATGAAGGGAAAGTGGTGACATCCAGATGTGTGATGAAAGTATCCCAAGAGACTTCCTTCTTCTCAAGCTGATGAAGAATTATAACCTTGATGAGGGAGTGATGGAAGAGACAGGCTGTCTGCTGAGAAGGAGGTTTTTTCTGAATAGTGGAGGCCATTTTATCGATACTTCTATGTAGGAAGAAAGGGAGATTTAACAATTTGGCCCTCATGAAATGCATGAGCAATCGGATATGATAGGCATAGATTCGGGATAATCTTCCCTCGCAAGTGAAGTATTTCATGATGATCTTCATGAGGGGGCCGTAACTAGTCAATAGATATGAGAAGGGGAAAATGGATGGACATGAATCTCTATGCTCAGGCTTCAGAAAAGGCTTGTATTGTTCTGAGTCCAGGTGGCTTTGTTTAAACCATTTCTCCCCGACATAAGGGATTTTGGTGGCCTTGGAAATGGACCTTGGAGAGAATTTGAAATCTAGGCTTGCCATCTAAAAATGCTTCTCTTGAAACCTCAAAGCACAAAGATGTGTCAAAGGGGAATAGCTCTTCACCTCTTGAACTCTTTGACAAAAATCTAGACACCCAACCTCATGGAAGTTAAACATGATTGATGGATGAGCATTTACTTCTTTAGTGGAACCAGGCTTAAACCTCCTATGAAGGCCACTCCTACTGTCTTACCCGGGAGGCATTTTGTTTTGAATGTTCTTTGCAACACCAAGCTGTCTTAAATGGCTTTTGGAATGTTTCTGAAGCACACACCTTGTTCTCCTTTTTAGTTACTGTTTGACCTAGACAAGCTGCTTCAAATGTTTTGTGAAATAGCCCTCCAACACCAACTTTCTGCTCCTTATAAATCACTGTTTTGTCCTCTTTTATGCCAATCAACAAATATTTGTCAAAATGAGACAAACTCAATCTTATCACTGTTTTTGGGCCAAGTCTTTTGAAAAGAGATGCTTGTGGTTTTTTATTTGAACAAGGATCCTTTGTGTTTTGAGAGAAACAAAAGAGCCTTGTATTTGGATAAAAACAAAATCACCCTTCCCCAAACAACACTCTTCTGCTATTCGCTGTTTCTTATACACAAGTAGAGAAAAACACCCTCAAATGACTTTGCAGAATCTCTCACCACACTCTGTTTTATGGGACAATGGAGGTAGCACTAGTTTGCTATTTCATAACACAGAGAAGGAATTTTATAATGATCAAACTTCCACGTTTTAAACAATATTTTTTCCTAGATTTTGTAGACAGGTGTTAATTTTGTTTTCGCCACTACTAAGACACCTGTTAGCCATCAGTATTTTTTACATGTTAGTGATGACTATATCCATAGCTGAGTTTTCTAGAAGCTGATTTCCTTATGTCAATATGTCATCTAGAAAACCCTCCTAAAACTTTTTTCGCCCTTCTACTTTTCAGTCCGCCCATGTCGAAATCAAAACCTCATTATAACTATCCTACCTAGCTTCAGCCCTACTGGTCTTCCCATCAGCTTTAAAAGGCAAATCCAAATCTGTTTCAATAGTCTCCCCTATGTTAGGAAGTGGCGCTTTAAGACATTTTACCCTTGGCAATCATCAAAAAGCCAAAAAGCCTCCATCTGTTACAGACCAACCATAGTGACCTCCCCTCTTATAAATGAAGGGAGTCAATAATATTCAAGTCAGCGCCACTTATATCCTAAGTCCTAAACTACTTGCATAAGCCCCAAATAGTGGCTATTGGGTGTTTGTCATAATGTTTTATGGATTTATAGAGGCAGGGAAATATGCTTCATCTCGAATGCTTGAATTCTGATTGAAGGAGTGGCCTTCTAAATGTAACATGAGCCTGAGATGTATCTGCAAAACAGAGAACC